>VZRE01001163.1:133504-167910 GCA_013396775.1 Cephalopterus ornatus
GCTCCGACCTGGCCCGGCCGCTCCCACCCCGCCCGCCCGGCTCACTGACTGACTGACTGACTGACTGACTGACGGACAGACTGACGCGGCCCCCGGGCTGCAGCGACGGGGCCCCGCTCGGGACAAACCTCCGCGGGCGCGCTGGGGAGCCCAGGGCGGGGCACCGCCTACTGGGCTGGGGGGCGGGGCCGGGCGGGCGAGGCGGCCCCGCCATTGGCTGGGGCAGCGCGCGAGAGCTGTGCTGAAGGCCGCGGGGGTTGCCGCAGTTTATAGAGCAGGGCCAGTGGCGCAATGGATAACGCGTCTGACTACGGATCAGAAGATTCTAGGTTCGACTCCTGGCTGGCTCGGCTGCTCGCTTTTTTTTCCTTCCGCCTTTTTCTCCCCGTCTTTTATTTTACTCTCCCGGACTTCGGTCCGAGTGTGCTGCCAGCAGCCCCCACACTACTACACAGACCTAGGGCGGGAACCCTCATGCCCTCAGCGTGAGGGCCTCCAAAGCCCCCACGGCCAGGTGGTGTTACAGGGCTTCCTGCCCTTGGCAGCCCCCCCCACCATGGGCACCGCCTTCTGGACAGCTGTTGCGCACCTGGGCACCCTTGTTTGCAGGGGGAGATGAGCCCAGGTCATGAGGTTTGGCACGGAGCAAGCCTGGGGCACCTCCTGGCCAATTTCCCACTGGATCCAGCCCTCTGGGTATCATGCCCTGGGTTTGGGCAGCTTCTTGCCTCAAGGAGGGGAAATCCCAAAGTCTAATTAGTTATTCCTATTTATTTGCTTCATATTACCTGATAGCTCCATGCTGCTGCAGTGCTGCTTGGCCAGCAGTATTCAGAAACATACAGTCTTCAGACATGAGGCATCATGGTCGCTGATACAGGGGGAAACATGTGGCCGCCTGCTTCCCAGAGCCATGGGAATGCTATGAAAAACCCTACAAAAAACCCATCCCCACCAACACTGCAAAGGACACCCCCATGTTGGGCCTAGAATCTGCTCCCACATGCAGCTCCTTAGGTCAGGACCTGGGTCTCCCCAGATGGATGCCAGAGCAGGATGGCCTTTGATGGGGCTGCATCAAGTACCAGCTGCCTGTAAAGGACTGGAAATTCCCAGTGAACCCCACTGATGAGGTTCCCCCCACCAGTCCCTACTGCAGCCACTGATGGGGGGGACAGAGCAAAGCAGAGATTGGGAAACCATCGTTTCACAGCATTACTCCCTCCCTGTGGACTCTGGATGCTGACAATCATCATAACTTTAGGAAAGACTTGACTCTGAGCATTGCTTAAGATACTGTCTTTAATCACTGAAATCACAACAGGCCAGTGGCTTTGTTCTCCTACCAGTCTTCATTCTTCATAAATACTTAACAGCACAGAAAAAAAGAGGGCTGTGTTCACAGGAGGCTAAGGTTAGTTACACCAGCACAAATCCTAAAATACTCTCTCCTGGAGTTGAGCTTTGAACGAAACATAAAATAATTAGTACCATTCAGTATTGCTAGCCAGGCTCTGGATGTGCTTTCTGCATACAGAAAGCCACAGCCTGTGAGTGTGTGCCTGGGTCCCTGCCTGGCCATGAGCCGCAGACCTGCTGCGTAGGGAAGAGGGTCGGTGCCAGCAGGGCTGGGAACGGCAGCCCAGTCATCCCTTTACCAGGGCTGCAGGGCATTCCTGCCTGCATAGGGCTCTATGCCATGTGTTTTCATGCGGGGACAGTTTCTTCCCATCTCTCATCTCGTCTTTAGTGGGCTATGGATGCATACTGCCATGCAAGCTTCTGGCTGCCCTGGAATAAAGTGGGTAAGGATTTTTATTCTCAAGAAAGCTTTGCTTCTCCGTAGGAAAAGGGTGGGTGGCAGCTCCAAGCTCTGTCTGGGCTCATGGCAGGACACAGAAATGGAAAAGAAAAATGATCACACGAATGCTGCACAAGGAGAGATGCAAACCCCTTCCCAGCTTCTCCCAGTGATGCAGGCACTCAGAGGATGGGGAAAAAGGGATGTGTATCTGGCTGTAGCCCTTCCCTGCCCGCAGGTACTGACTCCAGAGACATTTTCCCACTGATGAAGCCTGGGTCAACTTGTCCTTACATTCATGCACGGAAAGTTGCTTACAATGCACCTACAAGCACTTGGCACGGGCACAGAGGTGTGAAAGGCAGGTGTTTCACAGGCAGCACGTGCCACACATCCATGTGCACAGAAGAACAGCACACACCACCCCAAAAGCGAGCACGTAGCAGGCACTCAAGGCCCACATGTGACTTTTTTGCCTCGGCAGCCAAAGATAATCCTCTCTTTTGAATGGCCAGCCAGAGCCGTATCAGCTCTTAGAAGCCCAGTTTCCCCCTTTAAAGGCTGCCACAGCACACCTGATGTTGACGAAAACTCCACCATTTCCAGACTAAGCAGCTATTTACTTTGTAGTAAAAAGATCTACAAAAAAAAAAATACAATCATTTAAACCCTGAAAGACTGGGAAAACGTTTTAAAAGCCCCCAAATGAAACTCAGAAACTGAAGAGCCACAGACCTCTTCAAACACTCTTCACTAGAGTGTTTGAAACTGCTGTTCCCTGTGTTTTAACATCAGGGCACTTTCCAAAATCACTTTGATCACAGGTGTTCCTTATGCTTTAAATTACACAAAAATGTCTGCTTCTTCTATAGCTGGGGCTTTCCCCCTGCTCTTACGAAAAAATCCCTATTTAAATGAGTTTCTGCATTCTAAGCAATAGAAATTTAACAACATGACCTGAATGAAAAAAATCTCTTAAGCTGTGGTTCCTGAAAGCAGGCTTCAGGGAATTCACTTGAATAACTATTTGCATGAGAGTTACTCATTACCAGCACAATGGGACTTCCAAGGGTCCCTTACTCTAAAACCAGTCAGAAGAACTCGCTGGAGGAGGAATCAGGACTAGTTTTTCATAGCACGTTTCAGCATCTTAATAAATTAAAAGGCAGCAAGGTTCATGTGAACAGCAAAACCCAACACGTATCACCCAGGAGATAGGCAGAATTTAACAAGTATTCTGAAATTCTTCTGCAGAGCACGCAAAGCCTCACACCTCCAGCACCAGAGCTACATTTTTTCCTATGGGGGAGCTGTCTGAAGGCTTGCAGCTCCACAGACGGCTGGCAGGGGATCAGGAGAAGTCTCCCTGCCCTGTGCAGGACGCCCCTATCCTGTGCCGGACCTACTATCAGGCAGCTGCACAGCTGGGGACAAGCTGGTAAAAATCAACAGGGACTTAGACACCCACAGCCTGGAAGAAATAATACCGAGCTCAAAGGAATTCCAACTCCCAAAGACAGATTTGGTGCAAGTTAGCACACAAAGGGGTGCAGGGCAACGAAGTAGATGCTTTAGCTTCAAAACCACAAAGCTCCTTTTTCAACAGTTTCACACCGTCATTTCTAGTCCTTCGTAAATACAGGAGAGTGTTGGCATTTAATAATTTATAGGGGACCTCAAAGCTAAAAGTAGGGCAGCCTTCATTCCCCAGTGCTGAGGGATAAGGGATGGCTGACAGAGGTAAGAAGACACTGTGTGGGAGCAGAGGCCAAGCTTTCTGGTAATGCAAAGAGAGCTCCTGCAAGACAACTTGCCACAAACTGGCTGCTCAAGGCTTTCCATGAAGGAAAATTGTCCTTGTCCCCATCCCCTTCTTTCCTGCTTATTTTGAGGTTGTGGGGCAGGCTGCAAGGGTGAGACAGAAGTTTAACCAGCAGCTTAAAAACAAAGTATTAGTCCCACTAGTGTTTTCAGATCTCTACAAAATGAAGGCCAAAAAACGTGCACGAGGGCTTGCTCTAAAAAAATCAAGACCTAGCAAAAGCATGAACCACACAGTAGCTGGTCTCCCAGAGACAGCAACAGATGACCAATGCTGGTGTTTCCAGCTCACTTCCAAAAGCCACTTTGATACCTCACTGCCTTTTCTGCCAAAAGCAGCTCAGGGAGGGGAGCCATCTGCCCAGGACTATCTGAATTATTTACCAGGGATGTGAGCTAGTGTTATTTTCCACCTCAGTCCTAAGATCACAGCCGCACCCTGAACACTCCCCTTCCTGCTCTGGCCTAACTGTGCTGCAGGACACCACGAGCTGATGCAATGCACCATGGTGAGAGCACTACAGGATCTGCCCGGGGCTGTCTTGTTGCCCCCAGTCCATCCTGCCTGGGTACAGCACTGATTATATTTTGTGTCGGCTCCCATCCCTTCACCAACCAGCATCTGGAGGCTAAATTTAAGGCTCTAGGGGGCTCACATACTTGGGGTCACTTTTACCTCCTCTAAAATCACAGATAAAACTCTCGGAAGACATATACTTCACAGTGGAAAAGTCTCCACCCTTGACCTTTCAGTCACTCACTGAGGGGCTGAATGTCTGGGTGGTTTCTGGCACAGGACTAACCTCCAGCCACGAGCTGCCATTCCCATCCCAAAGAGTAGCAGCAACAGGCAGAGGTGCTAACAGCTGAATGGGTCAGAGGGCTGGATGGTCCATCAGCCCCATGAAACTCCGTGCCAAAACCACCAGGCTCGCGAGGCTTGTGCAGTTGCAGACGCTCACATTTCAGCCATGGCACACCAGTTTGTTAGCACGGGCAGAGACAGGCAGCTTGCTGACCTGTGCTGCTCCAGATGGGTACCTGGGGCAGTTTGAGCACATCAAGGGAAGTTCAAGCTACATCCACGCTACTGGAAAAGAGGTTTGGTTAAACCATAGTGGGTTCTTGGCACGGACACTTTTTGTGAGTCTCAGTGCGACTGCTCAGCTAATTTATTGTAGTTTCCTCACCAAAAAGGTCTTCAAGAATGTCATCCCATCCTCTGCCAGTCAGAACCAAATTTACATTTTTTAGCATAGATACGTTAGGATTTTTGTAGTTTTCCACACCAAATGTGGGAAATAGTAGCCAAGATCCCCAAACGCATCCAAGGCTTAAATTAAGAGATTTTTCTTAAACTAAAACTTTGTACCTGTACACAAGAGGCTGCACAGCTTTGGTAGACACAGAACATGCACTGAAACACTTACCATACATGTAACATATAGTGGGGGAGCAGATTTCTTTGACTATATTGTCTTTCTGCTCTCTTAGCAGAATGGAAAGTGAGGGCTAAACTCGCTAACCCCTCACTCAGATAAGCTGTTATTCATGGGAGCAAATCTGTTTATACCAATAAACCCATCTGAGTTCAGGCTGTGGAGCTGGGCTCCAAATCCCTGTGTAACAAAGCCTTCAAAACAATCTTGAGTTTGCTCCCCGAGCTCTAAATAATCACCATTATGAAATGGCTTTGTGCTGGGCAAACACCATGGAAAGGAGTGGCCAGGCTGAGGGCTGAGCTGTGGGGACAAACTGGAAAACCCAGGCAAGTGTCTGTGTACAGAGAGCTTTTTTTTCAAAGCGAGCTCTGCAAGCAAGAACGAGGATGGATTTCTCCTGTGTCCACACTTTCAGCATCCCGACCTTTCCTTTCCAAATATGATCCACTATTCAGACTCTGACACAGCAGACTGGCCCCTGTGTGTCATGCTGACACACAAGCCTGGGCCCCAAGTCATTGCAGTAGCTTAGCCTAGCTTGTTCCAGTTTTTTGTTCTGCTTGAAATGGGATGTCGGCCTCCAGCTGCTAGACAGTATGCCTGGTTTGTGCTCAGAAAGTTGGTGCTTTTATAGCCAGACTTGATACTGGAGTCCAGGGAATTAACAGAAAGGTCTGAGTGTGCCATTTTGCACAGACCCCTTTGTTTTCTTTTCCTAAAGAATTAATAAAAAGGGAGAGACTGTCTAAAAACTGGTACTAATACATTGATGTCCTTCAGGGAACCTGATGAAATGTGCTTGTCAGGAAACAGTAGACTGACAGGATGTCCCTGGCAGGCAGGCAGACAAGCCAGCCTCTGGCTTTTTAATTGTGCATGACATGATTTGAGTTTATAGGCATGACAGCAAATTGTGCTTTCACTGAAGAATCTTCCAAAATGAGCCAAGAGGAATCTCCAGGCAGCAGAAAAAGGCATGTAAAAGTAAACTGATCAGTTTAGATAACATGCCACATTCTCGGTCAAGTAGACATGGTTTGATACAGCTGGAATCCACAAGCATACAAACTCTGAGAATCCAGCAAAAATCTCTCATATCCTTTTACAGAAACGTTGCCGACTGGCGAAAAACATGCACAGGAAATCAACTGAGGGCAGGGAGAGGGAGCTCATGTAACAAGTCTTCTGTCCCGGCTTTCCGATGTCGGCCATGCTGGCTAGTAGTGGTGCTGGTAGGCAGCTGCTGGGGTTGTGCCATTCTCTATGTGTTTCAGATGACAGGAGTGACAAAGCAAATGTTCATCTAGTGGGTAACAGCGATGCCCGTCTTCGTCGTTCAGTTCCATCCCACAGTCCTGCAAAGAGAGGCCGTGCAAAGTATTAGAGCCTCTGTTTGTCTTCCGGTGTCAGCTGGGTCTGGCTTCGAGGAAGGTGATTTTGTCACAAGGACAGAAGACACCCAGCCAACAGCTCCTTCCTAATAATTCCAACATGTGCCAAGAGGAGGAAAACATCTGGCATAGGCATTTGTGATGGGCAGCCTTGTACAAATTTGTCTTAAGCAGTTTTATTGAATAAGCTTTATCTTGTGGCAAGGTGCGACCCTTCGTATTTTAAATGTGCTCATTATCTCCTTATACTCTCAGGCAGGATTCATGTCTTCACATTACAGTTGTACTGATGTGAAACCAGCCTGTGGAGTCAGGGCCTCTTGTCACTCCGTTATGAGCACAGTGAGAGAAGACAACTATTTATTTTAATTTACAGAGCAGAATTATGAAGGCTTTTTTGGAAGACCTGCACAGAGACCAAATGGTGTTTAGGAGCTGGCATCTCCTGGAATTTTTTTTTTTTTTTTTTTTGCAGCCATATCCTTTGTCCATTCCCAATGACATGGTCATTTCCCATGAGAGGGAAGGTAACTTACACCCCACAGGATCAGTCATCACCTTAGCATTTTTGAACAATCTGACTTGGAAATCAGATACACTAATGAGATCTGGAGCTCAAGGTTTCTGAAAGGCAGCAATAAACCTAACTAAGTCACCATGCTTCCTTCATTAACAAATAAGCTGCCAAATTTAAAAAGCAGTAACTAACTCTTTGCCCATAACTTTATAGATAGCAAATGAAATTGCAGCTGAAACACATTGCTGCAAAAACTTTTGTCCTCAAACTGGAAATTTTTCAGCCACTCATAGAGTCGCACAATGCAAAGCTTGAATTGCTCATCCACTGCCACTGGAAGGCAGGAGATTCATTTCCATCTTAAAAATAATAGTAGTTATCCCTATTAAGCGCCCACTCCCCAAGAAAGCTTCTGACCTACCTCACAGTGATAACATTCCACATGGTAATCCTTGTCCATGGACACAACCCGAATGGTCTCATCAGACCCCTGCAAGCATTTGAGCAAAGCAGAAATTACAAAGGATTACAGCAGGATCAGACACACACGCTCTGTAGATTGCTTCCTGCAACGGAATGAATGTTGAGGAAACACACTTGGGTGGCTGGCTGGGGACTGCAAATAGATCCTGCCACTTGCAGTTATTTTTACAGTAAAGCTTCATTATTGACTGACTACAGATATCCTCTAAAATGTAACACCAGAAAGGTAAAATTCTTTCTGTTTAACAGTAAGATCTACCTCAAATTATGAATTAATGATTTGGTAATTTCAATAGATCACATTTCTCAGCATTTTAAATTAGTTTTGCCTAAGATTCATCTCCTCCAAGTATCAAAATGAGTTAGTCCCAGCAGGGTCACACAGAGGTCATTCATGAGTGGCACCAACATTTATTGACACAAAGGAAAATTCTCCTGAACATGAAACTAGCAGCAGCATAATCCTGGAGGAAATGAAAAAAACAGCCTGGCTGCTTCACTACTGAGCAGAAGGAGGGTCACATCTCAAGAACAGCATATGAGCTTAGGTCAAAAGGCTGCACTCCAGAGGAAGTGACCATCTCTCCCCATCCACAAACACATTCATCTTGATACAGGTCAAGTGTCAAAGAGAGCAAGACCTGAGATGTGATTCTACCTCCCTGAGGGGATATGGAATAAAAGGCTCTCACCTCGGAGGGCAGAATGGGAAGTCCACACGCTGCACACTTCGGAGCTAAAACTCTGGAAGAACAATGAGAAATTGAAGGCAAGTTATGGATCAACATAAGAAGAGAGGCCTGTATGTTCTCGATAATAAGATGAAAAGCTGCAGCTGTAAATAACTTATCCACAGGAAAGCTTTGCATCCTGAGATCATAAATTCACTTTAGCATTGGTTTTAAGTAATGCTTGGCACATGTTGCTCAATCAGGCAAAAATAAGACCTTATATTTTACACTTAGTGCCAGAAAAAATACAAAATCCCCTGTAAAATTCTTGGCTGTTACTAAGAGATTTGGAAAAGAGAATGAGGAGAAACTGAGCAGGACTATCCCCAGAAAAACACATCAAAAGAAGTGGCAACCTTGGGGCAGGAAACCTCAGAGAAAATACTGTGTGACTGTACAGTTTCTTAATGCCTTATAACACAATAATTAATTAAATTAAATCACAAGAAAATACGCATCATTTCAGAACAACAATGGCACACAGAGGCACTAATCTTGGCAACAAGATTATAACGACTCTAATCTTGGCACAACATAGAAGAGTTCCAAAGGCTGCCTGAGCGACACTTAATACTCTCCCTGCCCAGAAAATGGAGCAAGGAGCAAAGCAAGCCAGAAGGACTCAAATATATGCAGCTCTAATATCATAACTACCAGCTAATAGCACAGCTTGTTTTACTGTCTAAATAACAAGGGATTTTTAAAGTGGATTTATCGGTTGTTTAATTTAGTTTTGCTTTGCTTTGCAGGTTCAGTGGTGATTCTTTAAAAGTCAAACTCAGCCCCTGAGCTACTCAAAAAGTAACTCGCTTTGATTTCCATGGGCATTCACAGGCTTACTTTAAAGTGGACTGATTTTGTACATCACTGAACACTTCATGAGCACTATTTCTCTCTGCCTCTGCTTTACAGAAGGGGCAACTGAAGCCCAGGGGTTATGTGACTTCCTCAGAGTTAAACAGGAGTCAATGGAAGGACAAGAGGAGAAATTGGGAATTTCTTAGGGTCTAGGCCCATCCTCAAACTTCTAACCCTGTCCCTATTCTACTAATCTACGCTTCCTAACTAGCTGAAAAGCTAAATTAGAGGCTTGTTGATTGGAACATCTCTGCTGTTTTTTTCATCCTTACTTGTGGTAATCTCTGACACAGTAGATTTTGTTTTCAGAGTCTACAGTGAATGGCACACCATCCAGACACTCATTGCAGACCACGCATCGGAAGCACCCTGGATGATACGATTTCCCTAGAGCCTGCAGGATCTGCAGCAAACCAAGAGAGAGGAAAAATGCATGTGAACAGCCAATAAAGGTGAAAACTACAAACACACAGCTTTACACCAGACAATACCACATATTCATCAGCAGGACTGTGTCTTTTTAACTCACCTCTTCTGAAAAATCAGTTAACAAGAATGGAAAGAGCAGCTGGAATCAATATATTTTTCTATGGAAATATATATCAATATATATTTTCTCTGGAAATATATATCAATATATATTTTCTCTGGAACCAGCAGCTGGTTCCAGAGAAATTAATTATTACCATGGGTAAGAAAACGATTCAGAGACTCAGTCAAGGTATTTAGCATGACAAAGGATAGAAGTGACAGAATTTAAAGAAAACAAAATAATTTCTGAAGCCAACAGGTAGGGAACACTTAGCAGGATCACAAGGAAAGATTTACGAGCCCGACAAAAGAAACACATCTTCATATTCTCCATGAGAGGCTGAAACAAATATTATTGCTAGGTTTTCATAATTCCTTAGATATTGCAGAGCTTCGTACTCACTAGCCTGGCTTTCTAATAAGCACAGGCTGTGGAAACTGTGTTCAACTCAACAGCTGCAATTCACCCTTGGGGGTAGCAATTACTACCTGGAATAACCATAGTCCATCAGCAGAGGCATCAGACTTCTGAGTACAACATACCTTTTCCAATTTTAATGCTTTCCAGTGTAAGCAGGCAAAAAAAGATAATTAATGATAAGCATTAGAAAATCTTGGGAGACGTGCTATGAACCAGAAATTCCTAAGTTCTTTTCCTCAGCTGTAGTGTTATACCACCAGCTACACCAGTCTCCCTCTGAACAACCTGTAACTAAATGCTGCCCGGTGCTGGCTAAAGGCCAGCTGACCCCCCTGAGCTCACATGAAATGGATGGTACCTGCTTAATCCCGCTTCAGCAGGATGTCCACACATCTACGGAAGAGTTTGCAAGGACTTGGGCAGATCTGTACTGAGGTCTGGAGCACATACTCTGGGCCAAACCTGTACCCCAGAGTATCAGCACCCACCAAAAATGACAAGGAAGTGGCTTCATCCTGAAGGTACATGGGAAGGCAGGCTGAGAGAGCTGCACCGATGCCTCACAGCAAGGGAGCACTGCAGAGCCATGGCACTGCTGGGATTTCAAATACACTGTCCAGGGAAGCCTGAAAGGGGATCAAAGAGCTCAAGGCGCTGCTTTTCAACACGCACTGAAAACAGGCGGAGAGAAGTCTCTGCACCATGCACAGCAGGGTGCCAGCTTCACTTCCTTGAAAAAATCAACGAAAGGCTTAGTGGATTTTCTTTCTGCTACCAATCTCACACTAGGCAGACTACCAGATGATAACAGACGGTAGTGGATATGAATATATTTTGCTTTTGATGCATTCTTCTAAAAAGCTGTGGGAGTTTTTTCTCCTAAAGCAATTATCACTTACCATGTCCATTATCAAATGGCCACAAATGAAACACCTGTCAGCTGACTGCTGGAAACCAGAATACTGCAAGGACAAAAAAGAATTTGCTTAAAATTTCACAAGGCCAGTCAAGCATAAACAACAGTGTATTGTGGGGTGTTATTTGCATATGTGTTATTGGTCCTTCTTCCGTGCTCCTGACACAAGTTAAACTTCCCAATGCTTTTTTCATTATATGAAGGTGTGGATGTGTCCCCAGAGGAAATTCTTTAAACATACCAGCCTGACCGTGTTCAGAAGGAGTATGAGTTCCTGTAACTTCCAAGTCTGAAATTTAAGTTTATTAAGTAGAAAAGTAAATACCATAAATGCACATTTACTAATAAGAGTTACTACATGCTTATTTCACCACATGAATCTACAAGCCAGGAACTTACTTGTGTTTATCCCATATTCATATCACAATATCTGTATATATAGGCTTGGAAAGCCAAATTCTTCCTTTGATTACACTATTATAGTGTTATTGAAGCTTCTCTGAGGTCAGTGGTATTGTCCCAGGTCCCTGTCAGGACAACAGTCAAGTTTGGCAACTTTTTTGGTGCTGTTGCTGAGATCTATCGGTAAGGAACTGTCTGTCATGTCCATGACACGCACCTCAGACACAGCACATCATCTGCCTGAATGGTAGAAGTGCAAACTTGAAAAATGAAACATTTTTATTATTTTTATATGATTAAATATGCATTTAATCAACTTTTTGATTTTCAGCCTGTGTAGATATACTGACTAGAGCAAAGGTTAATTCACCTGTCTCTGACAGAAATCACTAGGCTACACCAATAAGTGGACAAATATGAATTTCTGAAGTCTCAGTGAATGCTTAATCTATCAGGACTCAGAGGCAGAAGGGTATATGGCTTTTTATCTCCACCAGCCAAGGACAGGACTGTGGGCTTGCTTCATGCTCATTTACATCACACAAAATCCATTGAGGGCAACAGAAAGATGGTCATTAAGTTGCCCAAGCAAACCCAGTCCACTGAAAAGGGAAATTCACTCATTCATTCTCCTGTAGCCACTTATCTCGCTCTTGCCTCCGCAATATGGCCACAGAGACGTGCTCTGAAGGAGCCATCACAACAGATAATGACTTCAACTAGGGGCTCTGCACCACAAAACCATGGCCTCTGACTTGGATACTTCCAGCACCACATGTGGGCAGCCACCATGGCCAGCGCTGGCTCTGGGTAAATGTTGGAGCAGAAGGGCCAGGCAGGATGCTGGACTAGAACTATGTGAAACACAGGCAAAGCTGACAGGCAGAATGGCCATGTGTCTGCTGGGGACACTGAGATGTGTCATTACAAGAGCCAACTGGATGCTTACCAGGAAATCTTCTTCACAGAACACCTTGCCATTGACAAAATAAAAGGCTTTTCCTCTCAGCTTTCGACCTAAGGGGAAAAAAACCACAGAGATAAAAGAAAGGTCAGCAGAGAGCAGGGAAAAAATGTGAGCAAAATCTGGCTTCTGAGAAGCAAACAACAATGAAGACATCCAAGGACAGCCACCACACAGCTGGAGAAGAGCACCCTACCCCAGCACGAGTCTTCCCAGACTCCAGCCCCCATCTCCTCTTCCACTGGTGGTGGCTGATGAATGCCAGTCAGTTGATCCAGACAATAGTCCCACCTCTGGGTAGGAAGTGGTAGTTTCGCAAGCGCAGATCACCTCCTGGCAGATTACCACACACATTGTAACTCTGGGAAGACTGAGGATACTCTGACTCACGCTGGAGAACACCCCAGGAGACAAGCAAGGAGGAAAGCAGAAAGGGCATGCAAGAGCGACCCATACTTGACATAATTCCTCAAAACATCACAACCTTGCTGTTTCACTATGAGGTGCCTTCAACCAGCAGACAAGGCAGTGCAATCCCTGACCACCCGCTCTGCCCCCAGCAGAGTGCAACACCAGACCACTTCACAGGCTTCTCAGCTCCCTACCAGCACGTTTGTTTCTGCAGCTGCCAACAGAAAGTTTTGAAACCATTAAAAATTTTTTTTTTAAAAATCCGAATGTTGTAACAGAGATAAGATGACAAAGTTTTTCCAAGAAAGGACTCTACAAACAGAGAAGATTTGTATTTACTGAAGCTTTTGTGTTTATGCCTCACATTCACCGTCTGTTTTCAGTTCCATGTAGCTATGGCAATATATGCTCATGCCACCACCGCTTCTAAACGCCCTGCCTTCCTCCAAGAGAAAAGGGCTAGGTTTTGTTTGCTTATAAGAAGTGGCTCCTACCTCACTGAAGCCCCGTTTACCTACTCAGCCCGGGGTTTAAAATGCAGCCTAGCACTGGAACAGTTCTGTGCTGGAGCCGCAGGCACGTGCCAGGAGACCGCCCAGGGCACGGGGAGCAGCACTGCCTGGGCACGGCCTGAGCAGGACCTGCTGCAGGCTGGTTTTGGACACCTACCAGGCATCGCTGGAAGGGAATTGGATCTGAGACACTGTGGCCCAGATCCCTCCTGCTTTATATGCTGCACATGGCCAGTATCAATGAAAAAGTGATCATCAGCTGCTGGGTGTACAAATGCGGACAACACGTGGGCCTGGTCTGGGGGTCACGTCTTGGTGCTTTATGGCAGGCACCTACCTAGCAGCCCTTGGCAAATAACCATGCTGGCTGCAAAGTGTTAGGAAAAGGAGGAAGCAAAGTAAAACCACTTCAATAAATAAACTACAATCTTTATCTTCTGCTGCATACGCCAGAGGGCACTCTCAGGCTGGAAAACGACTTGGGAAATGGAGATGCTCTAGTGAAGCTCCAAAGTTTTGCCAGTGAATTAAGACCAACATTTCACCAGCAGCCCTTAGTGCCCTGCCCAGGTTTCAGCCAGTGAGCCAGAGGGAGGATAGGGCAGCGTGTTTCTTGAGGAACAAGCCCTGGCTTGTATGTGCAGGAGTTTGGTGGTTAAACTGTAGGAACTGCTCAGCCCCGTGTTTACTGGGCAGTGTAGGAGCCCAAAGCACATGGCCCCAGCACACTAGTTATTCCCCATTCTCTTCTAATCCTTGCTGGGGACAACTGCATAACCTGGATATGACCCAGGGCACCAACCCATCCTTGCACCAATGCAAACACTGGATAGTACATACAAGAAAATCCAACAAACCTGAAAGCATCCCACTCTCATTTTCCTTACCCACCCTGATGTTGCCAAGGTTGCTGACATCAAAACAGGACCCACAGCTCAAAACTGAAAGTATCTAATCTTGGACACGTCATCTTTGTGGCTCATGAGGCAGAATGTGTGCATTTGTATGATAACCCCTCCTGTGTGCCTGCCTGTCCACAGGTAAGCCTGGTACACTCACTGGCAGCTGCAGAGTCCCAGTTTCTGAGGAGAGAAAGGAGAGGCATGGGGATACCTGAGATTTGCAGCAGCCTTGTCAAGAACAGTCCTAAGCAATTTAACAAGCCTAATGCAGCAAGAAGTACTCCTGAAAATCTCCTGCTGATTTAAATATAACATTGGTATTTGGCTCTCCTAAAAATGAAACAAACAAACAAAAACGTTTAACTTTGATTTTAAATTACGCTGTAGTGCGGGCTCTGCACTCTCTGTTTAGTGCAACAGGAGGTGCTCAAGTGACTTTCCACCTGCATGCAACGTCTTTCCTTAAAGGAAAGACAAGTTGAGAGTGGTAAGCAAAAACATACACGTGGGGCCATGGAATGAGGAGAGGCTTCTTTGAGAAAAGGCCCTGGCTGGTGCATGAGCAGCAGCTATTCCAGAAGGGATGAGGTTTGGATCACTGCCACGACATCATTCTTCCACGGTGACAAAAAAAGCATTTACCAGCTATTCTGCACCCAGTGTATTTTTAACCCTGTGACATTAGCAGGTTAAGACTGATGGCAACAGACCTGCAGAGTAGGTGCCATTGCCAGCATGCTGTGTCTGGGCTCCTGCTGCAAGCTCATTCAGCAGAGGGATAAATCTCTTTATAAAGGATTTGTAAGTTTGCATTACGTGAGTCTGTGCAGAAGAGCTGACACCAAGAGCACTTTGAGCGAGGGCAGGGATGATTTAATTACTTCTTTTAGAGAAGAGGTGGGCATTTTAACTATTTTTACCTCCTCTCCATGACTCTCTTTAAGCCCTTGGCAGAAACGTAAAAGGAAATTTGCAAAAACCACAAGTGATCGGGTGCTCCTGCAGCCACCCTGGGAGTAGTGCATGCAAACAGAGCTGACGTCTTCCTCTACTGCTCTCAGCCTCTCCCTGCCCACTTCGAAATGGACTTCTCCCAGTGTGTCTTTGAGCTGAGGAAGTACCTTCTCATCATACAATTGGGAAAACAAGATGCAGGAAAAGCTCACTTCCCCAGGCTGCGCTGGGGACTGTCCCGGTGGAGCTGGGAAATGCATGTTCTGGCTGCGGCCACACCAGTGAAAGAAACAGCACTGGGACTGCTCCCCAGCACAGAGCAGGGTGGCAGTGGCTTCTGTACCTGTGCTGAACTCCCTGCCATGGGACAGTACCTTAAACTAAACAAGTCCGTCTCAGAAGCAATACTTCTGACTGTGCCTGCAGAGGCTGGCATAGGTTCCACTTGAGCACAGAGATGCTGTTGTATTTTCACCGAAAGGAAGGATTAAGAACTTAAATGGCATGAGAAATCCCATACTGATCACTGCCTACTTTAAATATGCATTATGAAGACTACAGAGAAGATATCTTTTGAAAAACACAGCAATATTAATGCGTAGCTTGCTGCTTTCAGGATCAGTTGCTCTACGACATGTCTTAAATTGCTGGTTCCTGATGGTATTTCACTTTCACTTCACCCTGAATTTAGCTAATCTCGCACCTGATAATATTCAGACAATTAAAATTCTTTGGCATTTCAACCTTAATGTCTTCACTTGTTGTTACAAGCTATCTTGTTCATCTCTCTAACAGGGTGTTTGAGCCCTGAGTTTTTATGTACTTCTCATCCCTTACACATCTGTCTAATCTGTTTAGCTGTGGAACCTTCAGGATGACCTCAAGGTCATTTCAGCACCAAATTCAAAATATTTCAAGCTTAGTCACTAGTGCCTTTGTTCTAAAATAAACACACTTTGCTTAGCAGCTGATAATAGGCATACCATCAGGCAGCACTCCCAGGATGCCCGTGCCTCTCTCCTTTTGAAGTTCATATACAGAGGAGGGGTATACCAGGGACTTGCACTGGCCCAAGGAGGGTGTTGGGCCATGCATCATTTGCTTGCTGGTGAGTTGGACTCAACTTTCTAAGTTGCTTTTCTATTTATTTATTTAAAGGACAACGGAGTCGCAAACCCATGTTCAAAGACAAGAGACAGCTCTAAATGCCCACAATGGTACAGGGCCACATGCAGATCCCAGGGCTCTGTGAGGATGCAAGACCAGGGGAGCCATTGCTGGGGAGGCAGTGTGAGGACCTCAGTTATCCCTTATCTAAGCACCATGGAACACCCTGTGGTATCTGCACAGCAGATGGGCAAAAATCACGTCTGACTGGCAGCTGTCCCTGAGTCCATTTCCACGCTGACAGCCCTGGGCCTCTGTCGTTACAAAAATCAGTCCTTTTCAGAGTACCACAGAAATTTGAGATAAATTTGGACATGTGATTATTGACTGAGAGAAGCTCCTCCTCAGTCCTGAGTGGCTCAGGCTCAAGCTACAGCCCTTCCCCCAGTTTTCATTCATTCCATGTAAATCTGTGAGGACCTTTGGACTGAAGAACCTGCTCTGGTCCACGCACACTCCATAAGCAGTAAAATGGGTGCAGCCAGAGCAGAGAGACCTTGGCTCCTCCCTACCATTCAAAAGTCCCTGATGCCCACAGTACATGAGACCCAGCAGTTCCTGGCCAGCACGTGTGTTTTTGGAGCCTTCCATGGACACTCTGATGACAGGCAGGGCAGTATGGTATCCTACCATGCACGGCAGACCAGGTCAAGTATCAGAGAGCTCTACTTAATTTCTGCCATCTGTCCCATTTCTGTTGGCCACCATTAAAGCTGGAGGCAGCACTGAGGCTGACACAGAAGTGTCAATACTTCCAGTCTGGTCTTGAACTGGGCCTGCACAAAAGGGTCACTTAAATGCCTGCATATCCTCCAAATCAGGTAAACTCGGACTGTGATCAACCGGCAGACATCCCAGGTCAGACCACAGTCTTGGTGAAAACATGGGCAGGAGGATAGGATATCTCTGAGAAGAAACTGTGCTAGGTCACAGTAGCTCCATTACCATGTAAGATGTTCAGTCTGTCTCTCAACTACACCAGCTGTATGGTAAGATTGCAAAAAGTACCCTCTGTGCTCTCACCATACATTTGAGGCAGTAATAAAACCCCAAACAACCCAACTAAAAAAACAAAACTCTGAGAAAAAGATCTGATGCCTGAAAGCCAAAATCATGCTCTGGCACACATAAGAAAGGTCAGCTGCCACTAACAGCAATACAACCCCTGGTGAGCAAAAACGGATCCCCAGAGAGAAACACTGCAAAACCACAGCACACCATACAACTGAGCAACAGCTCTGCTTTGCTGCTGGCAAACCATTGCAAGAAGATATTCAAGAGTTCTTTTTAGAGAAAACCCTTAGAAGCTTCAAAATTCAGAGGTAAGATACAGTCACCCTGGGACAAAGCAGTGCTACGATCCAGGATGTCCATGAATGAGTAACTGCTTTTCACCCCAGTGCTCAGTCACTGTGCATCACACTAGGGACTGCTGTCCCGTTCCTTAAAACGCACCAAAACTAGGGGGCTGTCAGAGCTGGCCTCTCACCCTGTCTCACCCCAGTGACTGCCATCAAAAAGGCACAGACCCTCAGAGGAAAGAGGGTGTCTCTGTGATCTTGGTGAATGTAACCCTGCATCGAAACTACATGAGAGAGCATTTTTAAATTTCTCTAGGTTTGGAAGGGGCCTCAGTGCTTGCTGAGACACTACTCAGAGAATTACTCACACGTACCATTAAAACATTGTAAGAAACCTCCTAAAAACTTTACGACATGACTAATCCTAAGCCTGTTCTTAACAGAAAACAGTACTTTGAAGATGACATTACAAAATAAAAAGAGTGGAAAGACCGGAAATTTATTCCACTGAAGTCTGCAACCTTTTTTTCACATTGTCCTAATGATTTTAGACTTTTAGCCAGCACTAAAACATATGCAACTGACTGAAACCACTAGCATATTGGTAAGTCCCTGACTGCATCCCCTTGTGTGAGCTGAACACTTGCACCTTTCCGTCAAGGATATCTACAGAGGACACCTGACCCATGCCAAAAAAGTCCCTTTAGCTCAGACCCCAAATCATTGCTGCCCTGAAATCTGGTCAGGAGAGGAACAAGTACGGTCACCTTTTTGCAAAACCTGCCCTGCTTTTCTCATCTACAGCAAGCACTTCTTATGAACAACAGAATTTTTCACCAGCGAGCTGAGAGATTGAAGATAAAAAGTCAGCAAGAGCATAGCAGCAATTTAGTCCAGAGCAGAAACATGCGCTGATGAATTCCCTGTGACTCAAACTGTAAATCCAGGCACATCTTAATCTTTTCTGTCAGTACTTTTGCTAAAAAAAAAAAAAAAAAGAAAAAAAAGGAAAAAAGCGCATTCACTATGCAGACTCTGGCATGATAATTTTATTGAGGGGGTGTTGAGGATGGATTACTGGCAATGCTTTGCACTCTCCACTTTGAAGATCTGCACGTTTCTCAAGCATGTCAGTTGATGTAGTGGGTTTATATCCAATTAAAGGCAGTAAATTCTGCCTGCACTAGAAGAGATGGCAGTTTCTGCATCTGAAGATAACCATGCACATACGTGTGCCACGGGGAAATTCAGTTGGCGAGGCTGGCTATCCTGCTGTTTGGGATTAAATCACACATGCAGAAAAAGGTGACTTTCTACTTGTAGAGTTACTTAGAGGTGCCAATAAAAACCAGGGCCTTGTTGTTCCAGGAGTTACATACCAATTCAGGACATGCTTATTCAAAATAATTAGCCCAAAGGCACCAAGAGCTGCATAGCTCTAAGTAGCCATGCTTTACATAATCACTGCAGCAAGACTAATTAGTCCAAGCAGAGGGCTATGCTTGCAGAGAATACTGCTTCAATAGCTTAGCTACCTAGTTTAGTAAATGACCCTTGATACCTCTAAATACAACTATGTTCTGAAATACTAAATAAAAAATACATATACCCAGAGGGTGGTAAAAGGCAGACAGTTATTTCAAGCTCTGTCACTGGAACAGCAGCCTGTTACCCCCACACAGACATCAACATTAATCTGAGCTTACAAAACATAAAAAGAAAAGAAAGTAATGCAGTGATGTTGACATGTCAAAGGTTGAACTCTGTAACGTGGCAAACGTGCAAGGTTTCCAACTCTCCGTAGTAAGGGTCCAAAACCTGGTCCTCAGTTTGGTCCTTGTGTTGTAGCTCAACGTCAAACCTTCCTTCAAACCACCTTGCAATCAGTTCTTTTTTCCTGATTTCCTTCCTCGCCTTCTGATTTTCTTCACAGCCATCTCTGACAGTTCCCTTGCACTTTTTTAGCTTTCAGATTTCCTCTGAGGACTACTTGGTTCAAGTACAAGTTCCTTATGCTCTAAATCATGCTCCTAGAAGAGCTAAAAAGGTCTGTTTTCCAGACAACCTGTGGCAGTCAAGATATAAGCCTGGTGGAATCTTAGAGAAAACCCTAAAACACCCCAGCAGGTTAGAGTGATACTGGCTAGTTAAATGTATATAATTTATAAGGTCTCCTTACTCCTAAATAGTAAATAACATCTGGAAACACTTGTATATTTTGTGTTCTGAGGAGGTATAAAGTAGTGATTTAACTTAAATAGTTAACATCTTACAAACCATTTGACAGCTACAAGTGTTTGCCCAACAAGCTGAAAAAAAATCAACCCAAAACCCAAGACGGAAACAGACACCTTGAGCTTGCAGGAAAGAGTTGTATGTGTTTCGGGGCCTTTTTTTTTTTAACCTACTTTCGTGGCCCTCCTGTAAAGCAAATATCATTTATTACTAATCCTGCAGAAAGAGCCTGAAGTTTTTTTTCCTCTCCCTCTCTGCAAAAGGCTGCCTTGTTTGTGCCTCTGCCCTGTAACAAACAAGAAGATAAATGAGACATTTATGCCAAAGTAATAATTCTAAATCTGTTGTTTTGACCTCTAAGCCAGATTTTCTGCATTACATGCCATTGGCTCAGATAAAACAGTACAGTTTTTTCCTGCCAACTGAACCCTGTGATGTGTGCACAGCTCTGTTCAACAAATTGCTCTATCATTTATCTCTGAACATATGTGTATTGGGAAGCAGAGGGTGGAGGAAATTTGGCACTATGAGGTATCACTCCCCCCCAACCCCTTAATTCTTAGACCCTCTTGGTTTTCTCTGTCAGGGAAACCAGTACACATTTGGACATAAATCCAACTACAAGCAAAATTAGAAATCCTCCCTAAAATGAAAACAGCAGGACAGTGGTTATAAATATCTGGAGGACAATGTGCTTTACCTTAATAGGTAATTTTGTATATTTTATTTATTGGAGTAGAGGATAGTCAGTGTTCCATCGGAGCAGAAATTTTAGGACTGAAATCATGAGCAACCTTGACTTCGCAAAGTCAAGTTTGTCCTGGATGGTGTCCAAGATGAACTCCACTTGACCTTAAAAGCACTACTTACTTTTTAGCTAGAAACCAGAGTTTCCGCTAGACAGACAACACTGTCCAAACAAATATTTATTTTTCTGGCAGATAAAATGGTCTCATCACATTTACTGCAGCGACACAGATGACAGAAAACCTGCAGAGAGGCATGTGTTCTCCTTGGGTGGACGACAGAGCTGTGTGCCCTTTGTCCCCATAGCAGCTCATGGTCTGTGGGACTGAGAAGTTACCTCAGTCTGCAAAAGGGAGGGATTCCCCTTGGGTACATTTCCTCCCTGAGCGCAGGGCAGGACGGCATGTATCACCCCAGGCATCATGAGTCAAGCAGCCACAATGCAAAGAGGTTTGATGAATCAGAACAAGCCAGGCAGCAAAGCCCCAGAGCAAGCAATGCGACCAGTGCACGAAGGCCGCGCAGAGCACTGGGGCACTGCAGGAAGCCACCCTCTGCTCTGGACAGATTCTTGCAAGCCTTTGCCGCCCATAGAGGTGTGTGCATGAGAGGCAAACACCACTACTGTGGGGGCCTCCCTCCACTGACACTCTTCTTGGAGTGCTGGGAATGCCACACCACCACACACCCTCCCCTCCATCCATCCATCCATGTCACCCTGCTGACTGCTGCTGCTTCCAGTTTCCATCTTGAGACAGACACTGCCACATGGGAAGGACTTGAGCTTTCATGACTGGCTGCTCTCCTGCACATAACAAGCTGAATTAGGCTCTCTTATCCTCCCATGACTTGCATTCCCCTTTTTTATTTTATATTGGAATACAGTATTTTATACTCAGAGAAATATTATTATTGCTCCAGGTTCCCCGATGTTTTTTTCCCCTCCCCACCATCTTCTCTAGCTTTATTTTTCAGTTTTACTTTCCATTTGAAATCCTTTGCCCCAACACATCTACTCAGCACATTTCTCAGTTACAGCCTGGGTAAGAGAGAAAATGGGCTTCACTTTGCTAACCTTGGCTTCTTTCCACCTTTCTACATCTCACCTGACATCTACAACTTTTTGTCTTGCATTGAAAACCTTTTGGAAAGGGTTGACTTTTAGAATAAGCAGCAAATAGCTGTTCTTTCAACTCACCTCATCAGAAATGGGATTAAGCTAATTTTTAACCAAATACAGACAAACATAAACAGAAGTAACCATGGATACCCCTGCAATCACAAGTACCTTTCTAACACTAGTCTCCAAATAAAGACTGTAAAATTCATTCTAAAAGGAGGATTGAAAGAGTTTCTTTCTAAAGCACCAGTTGCACAGTAGTAATTTTAGAAATTTAAGACAGCTCGAACCTGCTGCTGGATTATTTTTAACAAGAGCTTTGGGTACAAGGGCAGCTCAGAGGCATCCTGGCCATAGAGGGCGAGAAGTCCCTGAAGCAAAGCCCTGGTTGCAGCAAGGAACCCTCTCCATGGGAGGAGATTAATGAATTAATTTTGAATTCATTTATAGGAGAGGACAGAAGAGTTAGCTACTGACTTCTGAGCCTTTAGGAAACTGCCACTACATGCAAAGACCACGTTTTCAATTCAATTTTCAGCTGGATGATGGTGAAGTGCTATACTGAAAACATAGGTGAGGGAGGGCAGCTGGTGTCGGACAGCTGGGAAATGAGCACAGTTCAAGGTTCAGCTATTATTAAAAAGCATACACATCTTTCTATATTTATTCCCACTTTACAGCTCCAAATAAAACACATGCAGTCCTGATGAGTTTACAACTCTAAATACAACCCAGGAGAAAAACCCTAAGCCTCATCCGGGAAAACCGAACTCATATACACAAAAGCAGCAGAAGATTATTTTTTTTCCTGCCACCACATATACAGCTACATTTCTAAAAATACGCTACTAGCGCTCGAGTTAAACATAATAAAATAGAAAAAACACTGTCTTACAAACACAGCCACGATTTAAAATCAGGCGGCCTGTTCCTCACCCCAGCTCCATTACAGACCTCACTGAAAAGCTGCTTAGGAAGATCCACACATTGCAGCACGCTGTACACTCCACCAAGCTTCAGACAGGGGTCTGATAAGCAGCAGGGAGGTCAGCAGGGCCACCTGAACTATTTACTCTGTTTCTTGGGTAGATTTCACAGGGCCCGTCATCCCTGCTCCCAGCCTGATACCTCTGCACAATAACCAGTTCCACCGGCCTCCTCTGGGGTCCTCAGACTGAAAGGCCGGAATGGCTGTAAAGTCTGACGAGGCAAAACCCTCTATGTGCCAGCTAAGGCATATTCACTGCCACTTTGAAAAAATACTCATGTAAGTAAAAAAAAGAAAGTGGCTATAACTGAGAGGCAGAGGAATGAAAACAACCATCCCCCATACCAGAAGGCAAAGCCTGGCACAATCCAAAATATCTTTTCTACGTGCCTTGCAACAATCCATTCAAAACAAGCAGCCACCATTCAAAAACAGCACCACCAAAACATACAGCTGTGGCAGACTCCATGTGGCAGATAATTCAATAACCACCTTCTTTTTTCCCCCCTCTTTACACCAGAAAAATGTTAAGCCCTAAGGGTTAGCTCCAGGGCCTGGCTCCATGGCAGTATGCCCTGGTACTCACTGCAGGCTCCGCAGGTGAAGCAGCTGTCATGGTAGAGGTTGCCCATGGCCTGGCAAGCCTGGTTTGCTCCATACACCCCCTTGCTGCACTTCACACAGGTGCCTGGAAGAGAGAACAGGGAGACAGAGGTCAGAAGTGGGACCCAAGGGGGTGTCCGGGGTCACTGGTTGGGTGACAACACATGTAGTTCATCACGGTGGCTTGACAGCTTAGGACCATGTGGTTCACTGAAGCCACAAGATGCAGGTGACACCAGAAGCACCTGCCCTGAGAGACCCTGTTAACAGTGGTCACGACAGTCATCAAACCTCGATGGTGTAAGACTCTTGCAAAAAAATAAACTCCACAAGAACAGCCCTGTCTGGCTACGGTGAAACCTCCTTCCTTCTCCCATCCTTCCCTACAACCTTTATATACATTTAAGGACCCTCACAAAAGCCTGGGTATTAGTAAGTGGTGCTCAGAGCTGTTCACAGACCAATAGTTTCTGCTACTTATTGTATAAGATGAGCTTGATGGCTGGAACTGATGTGGGGAAAACACATCTCTTCCCTTAGCGACCCCAGTCGTGTCTGCTGAAGGGCCTAAAGACCACCCACTGAAACAGAGCTGGACTACATGACACCTACCTCTCTTCCCTCTGTCAGTCACACAGGTGCTATCGACAAACCACATGTCTGCAGACATTCCTCTCGCCTCTTGCAGGACAAGGCAAGAAAAAAGTCAGTTTTAAGGAGAGGATACCTGCCAGTGGCAGCAGCCAAGTGGGGCTGACTCTCAGGTGGCCAATGGGATGAGGGAGAGCCAAGGAAAGCCATAAACTGTCTCAAGTGCAAGCTCAAGCTGTTCCTCATACCCATCCCTGCCACCACCATTACCTAAAGACTAGGGTCAGCTCTGGAGCTCCAGAAGAGTGAGATGACTATGCTCAGCTCAGTTTCTTGCTGGCACAGCCAAGTACCTTTCCACTAGCACCCACCCTGGGTGTGAGGCTCCAGCCCAAAACCCACACTGTGCAGAGACCACAGGATGAGGATTTCCACCTCATGAGGAAGCCTCTGGGACTCTCCAGGCCTACCTGGAGGGGCTGGGAATAGCAGCAATGCAGCAGATGCGCAGTGGGGATGGTGGAGAGGGACAGCAGGAAGAAGACTTTAGCCCTGCAGGTTCACAAAGGTTGTTATGTGTTCACTTCTCAAATCTCACCACAGTTCCATGTGAAACTCTTCTGATAACAGAATAAGTGACAACTGAGTTTCATGCCCTCTATGCTAGAAGGATCCGCTCCCTCCACCCTGCAAGAAGAAATGCAGCAAGGCCACCCAAAATCAATAATAGAGGCCCGAGAGACAAAGTCGATTACCAAGGAAAATGACACATCAAGCCAGCTTACTGACTTCAGCATCACCCTATGATTGAAATAGATCATTTTTAGAGCAGGATCACCCTTTAACTGCATTTAAATTAGAAACTTTAATTTGTGTTCAAGCAAATAAACATGGATCTACCCAAAACGGGCAGTGTGAAGGAAAAACAGACGACGTGTTTCTGTCTCTGGTCCGTGATGACTCTGATGTGACTTCACCTCCAGGTCTCTCCTTCCACTGCTGCTCAGCCCCATACACCCTGACTCTTAAACCCCCTGGGGCAAGGGCCTGTTCGTCACATCTTGCTCCTGCTGGCCCAAGAGGAGGGACAGCATCATGTTGCTGGAGATCCTCAGTTATGCTGTGGTTAATAAAACATGGCTTCTTTTGGGGCACCACAAGCTCCAGAATAATTAGAAAGGTCTGGAGAAAGTTAGGAAGAAACCCAACATGCTTACGACACTGCTGAAAAGTAACTCCCAACTCTGCCAGCACCACACTGGCACTCCCAGGGTGGGTAACAATTTCTTCCTGCATCCGATAGCCATGGCCATCAGTTTTCACACTCCAAGTTAAAAACACTCAGGAGTCCTCTGCAGTAGCATACACACGGCTGCTGAAAAGCAGACACTTGGTTTTCCCAGATTTTCCCCGAGCAGACCTGGCTTTCTGTGCTGCAGCTGCCTGTGTGCATTCAACCAGCACAATGAAAGCTGTCCTAGTGCTGCGCCAAGCCCCACTGCACTCAGAGCCAGAGTCCAAACTGACACAAACCTGGACAGAAGGCTGCAGAGAATAATTAGTTACTTTGTTTTGTCCAAATCCAACCCTAACTGAAATGCTAGCTTGGATGCAGGCCCGCCCCAGCACACAGACTGGCACCAAGCGAGCAAAACTTGCTAGTTCTTTTTGAACTGAGCAGGTTTATCTCATTTATTGAAAGAAACATTTTACAAAAGCAAAAGATAAATCATGCAGGCATTGAAGAAAGATTAAAAAAAAAAAGTCAAGGCAAAGATAAGAAAATTTGCCTCTTCAAATGGATGTGCTCTCCCAGGAATGCACACATTCAGCAGCAGCCTGAGTTTTTGTGCAATGATCTGACACAAGAGCTAACAACTCAAAAGTCCCTCTTGACTACAGCAATGCTAAGCAGAAAGTTTCGAGATCAGAAAACCTGCCAATTTTCCACGACACCCACCAAGCTTTCCACAGAGCCAATGTATTTATTGCACTGCAAGTGCTGCATTTTCCCCTTCTCTGTGCCAATGAGTGGCTGCTCCAGAAAAATTCATCAGTGTGCTCCTATTTCCTCCTTTCCACAAAGCACCCAGGTGACAGTGACTATGGATGAGCAGCAAGAAGAAGCAGGAGGCAGAAGGCACAGCAGCTGAGTGCAGGCACAGCGCCCAGTAAAGATGCTGGCAGGCATAAGGAACTATGAAATACGCTAACGCAAACCCCATGGAGGGCAGAAATTGCCTCTGCTGTCTCCTGTCCATCCCATTAAGCTTCAGAATGTAGGCACTGCCCCTGTGGGTTCCCCAGTGGGACAGATGACAGTCTGGCCAGATCCTGCAAGAGCTGTCCAGGCACCTGCATCCATACCAAAACCTTCCTCCACCTCTCGACTCTATACCAACCCCATCATCCTTCCTCATTCCTTTCAGTATGTACTCCATTTCATCCCCTGATTAACTCTTTTGCCCACTTCTTTAAAAATTTAGGCCCCTAAAACATGGAAAATAAAGTCACAGAATGAAAAGGCTTTTAAAATAAATTGACAATGTTGTCTGTAAAAGCTACAATGTGATAAATTACTCAACTATGTAGTAACCAGCCATGCTATAAATATTCATACATGTCCTGTGCCAAGGCTGACAACTGAAAAATGGCATTATGGCATATCTGTATCTAGTTTATGTTCTTGCATGGATCTGCTAAATTTTATTTGAAAGCCTATTAAATCTCAGTAGCAAGTGGAATTACTCTATAAATAAGTCTTTGCTCTTTCCAGATACAATATTCTGAAGTGTTTTAAGCAACATACTTGAGCCTTCATCTTTGATTCTCAGCACACCTCTCTGAAAATGCAAAAAAAATTTGTGATTTTTATTGATTTTTCCATTTCCTTTTGCCCTCTTTTACCATTCACTCCTGCTGTCACAATGATCCTGGTTTTTTGGCTCAGGCTATGCAAGGGAAAAGCAATACCTGTTGCTGACGGCAGTCAGTCGCTGAGCTCAGCAACACGTGTGTGAAGCCAGCCTGATCGAAGGCAGTGCAACAGGGGCCACCTCCAACCCCATCCCACTGCGAAACAGGCTCTGTGCCCTGCTCCACGCCAGCTCCAACAACTATTTCCCGAAACAGTGCTGAGTGTGCTTTCTGCTAGCCAGGGCGTAGTGTTAAAATGTCAGCAGCATCAGTCCAGCCCCACATGCCGCTGACACTAGTCAGCAATTCTGGGTAATTTTCTTGGCATGAAGCAGCTTTTAGCAGAAACTTCTGTCCTCAGCTCGAAGCAGAGCAATCCTGAGTAGCCATAGCTCAGCAAGATGCCCAATTCCTGAGCTCCGTAACTTTGCTACACGTAACAAGAGTTCATGCAAGCACTGATTCGAGCAGATATGCCCTCTGAAATTACAGCTTTGAACCTTAGAGAGCATTATTAAGAAGAAATGAAAGGTTCCTGTTTTACCACCAGGATGACAAACCCAGACCACCACACATGCACAGCACCAGTAAATTCATGCCTGAGTGCACGAGCAGAATGGTAGCCAGATCTGGAAAGCGAAAGGGATGGAAACTGCTGATTTCGGTTCAATTTCTGCCGGCAGGGCAGCCGGGCCCCGGACAACAAAGAAATCTCTGTTCCCTTTTGCATCATGCGGCAAGCAACCGCCCGCGCTGCAGCTGAGTGTCTGAACAAAGGGACCTTTGGGGTAGAGCTGGGACTGAAAACATGCCCTGTAAGCCACTTTCTGGCACTTGCCATACTCCATCTCAGCACTGCAAACCAGGAGGGCTGTCACCAGGAACAGCCTTGGCTCACGTGACCAAACAGGTTTGATGCAGACCTCAAGGGCTGTCAGAAATGAAAGCGAACCCAGCACTCAGTTTGAAATGTCAGTCCCACCCTCAAAGTTCAACAACTGCATTTCCATTTACCACCAGACAATAAGCTGCTGCCGAAATTTTTTCCTCCAAGTGTTGCTGTTTCACACTCACCAAAAGGAGCTCAGTTACTTACTATATCCCACTCTCTAAAAATTCAACATAAGCCATGATGAACAGCAGCATTTTCTGGGGCTTGTTGGTATGATTTATTTCCACACACCAGACAACATCGATCTAACAAACCGAGAACACAGTTGTGGTTTTTTCCAGCAGTACCCCTCTTCTTTTCAGCAGCATCCTCTTCTCAGCAACACCCAGTACAGCCCAGCTTTCCTACGCTCCTGGTTGGGTTTGCTAAGGCTGCCGCTTAATTTTGAAGGGCCAAATGCAATGGTGGTATGCTGCTTCCGTGGTGAGATTTCCTTGCCATGTCAATTTGGTCCCAGATAAGAGGCATGCAGCAGCAGGATGATTGTGGTGGTGTGGGTTTAGCATATGGGGCTAATTCAGAAACAGCACTTGGAAGAGTAAGTCTGTCCAACCCCTTGCATATACTCCACACAAGCCCCATTTCCACAATCAGATTGACTCTTCTCCAACAGATGTAACTGTGTTTTTCCCCTTCCTTACAGGAGACCAGATTTATGCTGAAGAACCCCCCCAGAGACTTTGCACATAAATACCTCTGGTATCACCATTCCCATCTGTCCACACATGTGCACAGCTAACCCAGCAGACCCAGAAGTTGTACCTTTGCAAGGGTCCTCCCTGCTAGAATGCTGCTCTGACACTCTGACAGCGAGGACTCTGTGAAGGTGCAGCTTATCTCGGGAAAACCGAACACTCCACTTGTACACACATTTCAAAGACTGTCTGCTGAGAAAAGCCTTCACCCTGTCATACACAATGTGATGCTCAGTTCTGCTTTTATTTCAGAATTTATCCAAAACCTGAATTCACCTCCCCGTGGCTCACCATAATCAAGTAATTTCCGCATCAGATTCTGAGTTACACATACTGCATGCCTTGCTGTGCTGTTATCCGCTACTGTCCCATCGCTCTTGCTGGAGAGGTGATTTCAAGGGGATCTGGAGGCTCGGGTGAGATGGAGTGTGTGGAAAACCTGGCAGTTTGATTCTGTTTACTACTGTGAACAGTGGTAGCAAAGATGTACAGATACTCTCTGCCCAAAGAACCACAGAGTTTCTGTACCTTTTTTCATGCCATGTTCTTGACCTGAGACCTTGCTGCAGACCTTCTTGTACACACTGCCAGTGAAGGACAAAAATGCCATCAAACTCACATCAGTGACATTTTAAGTACCTTATAGTGACGTCAGAGATTATGATAACTCCAGTGCCACATGAATGAGACTCCTTATTCCTTTCAATTCCCACTGCCACAGAATCCTGGCTGAAAGACTGACTGCTCTTCTGCCTCAACTTCTTCCTTTTTCTTTCCTTCTCATATATTTTTCCTTAACTTGCAAACCTAGCTGAGCTCCCCAGAGGAAGGGAGGAGAAGTGCATACTGCTGTAATCTTGAAGAACCATATTCCAGGCCAATACTTACTTGCTTGGTTCCTTACAGTGAGATAAGCTTTGCAATCCGCACACACCCACTAGCCCAAGTGCCGTGATCCTTCCAGCTTTCCTTGTTCCACCAGGACCTGTCTCACCCTGCCTCCCCGCTCCTCTCCGCTGCAGGCAGGCATCTCCCTTCAGCTCTGGTACTCTCCCAGGAGCAGGTAGTTAAGGATGCCTCTGCTCATTCTCAGTGGAAATGACAGTGTTATCACCACCCATCACATATAAAACAAACTCAGAGGAATTTTCATTTTAATCAGAAAATTCTCCACTTGCCAGTCCTGAAATGCCCTCATTGCTGCCGAAGCGTCCTGGTGCAGCACTATCAGCAGGGTTCCATAAAGTCCACGGGTGTGTTCAGCCCTGAAGTTGAACGAGCTGCGGTTTTGGCAGTGGTGAAACACTAACTTCACAGTGCACAACACTCTGAAAGAGCACTGCTGGCCTTTGAGCTGCCCACACCCATTCAAAGGTGCTGGGTCTCCAGGTCTCCACAGGGTTGAGTGATTCAGCTATTGCTCTGTTTCTGCCAAGAGGAAAAAAATCTGCAGACTTTGCTATGAGATCTCTGTCCGACTGCTGGGAAGCATCCCAGTTTTTCACTGCAAAACGAGATGCCCAGGGCCCTCCTAAAACACCCACAGCTTATCAGTTCTGCTGTAAGCACCAAGGAAGCCAGAATTCAACACCTAACAAACACTTACAACAAGAAAAAATGGGTTTAAAAAGAGCTCTTGGTAAGGGTGTAGATAATCCCCCATCAGGTGGAGATTTCCATCTAGCTGTATGAAATGAGCACTGGTCAAAATGTCATGCAACATGTTACGCCTCTAAAAGCACCCATCTGTGCCTGCAGACTGAGGAACTGTGTGGTACCATGGCTCTACTAAAACAGTCAAACCTCCTTGCAGACCCCAGCACACCTCAAGCCAGGCCTCTCCTCTCCCAAGTCACTTCCAGGTAGTGCAGGCAGATGCTTGGTTTGGTTGCGCATCTGTCTGGCTCTCACTTGAAAACCCATGCAGACCACTCCTTGGGATGGTGATGCTTCACTTAACTAAACATCTGGGTGGTGGTGCTAGGGCAGCTGTTGCAACTCTGCCATTCACTCCTATTTAATTAATCTTCTGTTTTGCCAAGGGAAGATGAAGGCTGGTTCACCCAAAGTTACACCATGGAAAATCAGTGGGATTCAGGCACCTCACTCCTGCACGTTCCCTGAAAACAGTGCACCAAAGAAACACCTGAATAAATCCTAAGCTGGCTTCCAGCAACACCTCCTAGGGACACGGGGCCCCCTCCCTGCATGGGAGCCGGCCTCCCTAGGGAGCAACTTCAGGTTTTCCCTCCCCAAGCTTAAGACCTGGATGATACCTGAGACTCCCTGTGTCCTTCTTGACAGCCCACATAAATCAAGTCAGCACTTCAAAAGCCCTCTTGGAGAACCCAAATTCCTCCAGAGACACGTGAAGCCTATGCAGCTCACATATAGGTCACTGTTTAAAAAAAAAAAAAGGAGAAAAAGAAAGAGAATTCTTGGCTCTGTTTGCTTCTTTCCTTTCACTTATTACACTTACTCCGAGCAGACAAAAAGCATTTTGCACAGCAAGCTGGTGCTGACAGACAACCAGGCTGTTACTTCTCAGTGGAGCACCCTACCTGTATTATGCCTAGTCCCTAGTTTATTCTTTCCTAGGCTTTCACTTACAAACACACAGTTTAACATAGAGAAGGAAAAAGCATCTCCTTTACTGTGATCAGAATTAATTGTTCATTATAAATATCTGGTTCTGACTGAGACAGCCTGAAGGACTGTACGTTAACATGACAGACAGTATCATCTTCAAAAAAAATCTCCTTGTTACAGAAGCAGCACACAAAATTAGGAGAACTGAAAACGTTTTTGATAAAATATTTCAGTCATTTGTACTTCAGTCCTAGTTTAATTTCCTCACTCCAATGTACTGCAAAGCTGCTGCAATAGATTTCACTGGGGGAAAAGTCTGCAACAAAACAAACTATTGATCCTTTTTATCACTATTACATGGAAGGATTTATTTTCCATCCTGAAGTTGCTTGCTTGAGGGTAGGGCATAGCAAAAATAGAGTCAGAAGACCAGCTGGGCCCTTTATTCCTACAAGGGAAGTAAGGTAACTGCAAAAAATGAAAATAAAAGTGAGAAAGAGAGTGGGAGGAGGAGGCCCAGAATTCAAATACCTCAGTACTTGCCCCTTCCTGTTCCTTGGTCCTCGGCAGGGCAGATCTGCTGAGCCTTCCCCCACAGAGCTGTGGCTCCACAAAACTTTATTTCCTTCTCTGCCATGACTGCTTCCTTTCTTTTTTTCCTCTTCCTCTCTTCCTTCCCAGATTTCTCAGACACTACATTCTGGTGCAAAACTTCCTGCCAGCAGGATGTCAAAATACCTCACTGGGGATCAGGCAGCCTCCATCTCTCCTCCCTCCATGGGACTCACCGGTACCTCAGCTGCCTGACCAGCCGGACCCTCCGTGCTGCCAGAATTTTCCATAGGACAAAAGCCTCCTTTTACCTCTATTTTGTGACAAAAATCTAACCACCAGCTGGGCTCCTCTGCTTCCTCACCCAATCCCCATGCACATTTTGGATGAGGTACGATCCAGACGCTTTACTTGCACCGTAAGGAGAAGACACACGCAGCAGGCTCTGTTGGAGAGACCACTGACACGTCTCCAGCGGACCTGAACAACACCTCCAGAAAAAGATTCCCACTTTTGAGCACCACTTCCAACAAGATTGCTGTCCCAATCCCATCTCTGTTACCAGCTCTTTGTCCCGGCATTCAGTTGCCCCCCCACCCAAGGCTCCTTGAGCCCATTCAAACTGCACGCTGCCCGCACGGGAGGGAAAGTGCCAAAACACGTTTCCAGGCCAAAACACTCTAAGTACAGCAACTCAACACATCACTTTTCTGCAACAGGAAAAAACTGTGCTTGCCCTGCCACAGGGCTGAATCCAGTCTCAGATACTGAACAAACAACCCCAGCACAGCCCTCTGCGGGCAAGTACTGCGGCCTGATGCCAAGAGACACATTTTGTTATGCAATTTGCAGCTGGGCACTCGGTGGGCCGTCCAGCTACGTCCCCAAAGTTTGGTGTGAAGCCCTTGTGTGGCTCAGACTACTGCTGAGCCACCCACTGACCCCACTGGACAGAATCCTGTATAACAGCACCTGTGCAGCCTGAGATGCAGACCCTTCCTTGGCACCAAGCTGGAGAGTTTAATCTGTCCCTGCTTCTACTTCTGTGACTGCGGGTCTAAAACCATGAGGAAAATGCATACGCTAGACCTGTTCCTGTTGTTTGTTGTGCTAACTGTGCAGTTTTCAGCCTTCCCAGCAACTCTGGGTTTCCCTCTCCCAAAAGCTGAACTATTTTATCTGCTGTTAAATTGTAAAGCGGCACAGCATGGAAAGGAAACACTAAATTTGCCTCTCACCTTCTGTCATCCTGGCAGGACATTTAATATTCTCACTGGGAGACCCTTGCAGGTAAGTGGTCTCTTTTCACTGTCAAGTGCCAGCGATAACCTCTGGTGGTGGTCTGGATTCCTTGCACACCCAAGATTTAGGGAAGAACGTGCCACCACCTGTTTTTCTGCCATTTTCAGGATGCACCAACCCTTTCAGTGCTGATGTGAACAAGTTGCCAATCCTGGCAACTTTGGGCAACCACTACTCTTCCCATCCCCAAGCAACTCCTCTTGAAGAGATCCCACAAGCACACGTGGCCGTGGCCACCTCAGTGAGGGGGTGGGCGCCACCAAGCCTCCCCTGAGCTCTGTGCCCTTCTTCCACGACTGCAGCATACGCAGGCACAACTCTTCCGCAGGCTGGACGGCTGCCTTCCTGCCCACACGTGGTCTGGCCACATCCTTTTAATACATGGAGAACCAGGAGTACCGGCAAGAAAAGTTAAGTGCTTCCCTGCTGGTAATGAAGAGCACTTCAAAATACAGCCGCTCCAGCTTCTTTTCAGCACTGTCCTTCCCCAAAGCTGCTAAACCACCTTTGCTTTAAAAGTAAAGAAGTAGAATTAAAGAAAAAGGTGTCGCAGGAGGAAGAGCTTCCAGTCCCTGTCATAAATTAAAGTTAAATAACACACCCTCCCTCTGGGCAACTGAAAGAGCACAACCAAGCAGAGGTACAGGCAAATGCAATCCTGCAGGTCCAAACCCTGCAGTAACACCTTGCAATGAGCCTTCCTCCTGCCAACAGGTCGACTGCCTCCTTACCAAAGTAATCGGCCTTTGGCCGAGCATCCATCTCCTGCTCCAGGCGCTGGGTCAGTGCCTCCAGCTTCAGCTCGGCTGCCGATGGTCCCTGCTCTGGCTGTGGAAGAAGGGTCTGGCAGGGTAGCTTCACCTTTGCTGTGCTGGAGCCATCCAGGTGCCCGGAGTCTGACCGTGGCCCGCTCACGCCTTCCGGGCAAAGCGGCTGTGGAGCGTTTGGAGCCACCAGCCCTCGCGAGGCCAGGCGTGAGGAGCCTGGCTCTGGGTTCATGTTGCCGCCATTGGGCTTATGGTTTTGCCCATGGGCCACGAAGTGGCCACCTAGGCTGGGGTAGGCAGCGGCGTGCTGGTAGTCCACGCTGGGGGCAGCGGGTGTGGAGCTTGGCGGGTAGGGCAGCGAGACACCCTGGTACCACAACTGCTTGCCATCTCCTCCGGCTTTGGGACCACAGGGCTCAGCGGGGCCTGAAAATCCCCGGGCGGGCTGCACCGAGGGCGTCGAGAAGGACGAAGACCGCTGCTGCGGCGCGGCCTCCTCTGGCCCTGGCGAGGGTGCCGAGGGGGTGCGGGCGTTCGAGAAGGAGGAGGATCTCTGCCCGACTGGCGCCGGGTCACGGCCCCCAGCACCTCGCCGGCCCTCGCCGCCATTCTCCTGCCCGGGGCTCCCGGGCTGCTGCTCCCCGCGCCCCGCGCCAGGCTGTGAGCACCCCGCTCTGGGCATCCTGTCGGGCTCCGCTTCCCAGCCCCGGCGCCCGGCCTGGCTCCCGGGGGCCTCGGCACGTGCCCCGCTCTCTCCGAAGCCGCGCTCCCCTCCCTCGTAGGGCCTCGCCCGGGGCCCCTCGGCGGCGGGGGGCGGCTTGGCC
>VZRE01001163.1:168023-264902 GCA_013396775.1 Cephalopterus ornatus
AGGTGGATCTTGGCCATCTTCGTGGCGAAGACCCGCCTGGTCTCCTCGAACTCGGGGTTGTTGCCGGCAGCTTTGTCCACCCGAAAGAGACCGTCCTTGGAGGCCTCGTACATGTTGAGGTCCTCGATGAACTTGCTGGCTTCCAGACCCAGGTCGTCGTACTTATCCATCCTGCCGGGCTTAGTGGGATGACCCCCACCTTCCTCCTCCTCCTGTTGCTGCTCCTGTTTCCCGCCGGGCTCAGGGCAATGCCGGCGGCGGCGCCCGCTCCGTCCCGCCGCGCTCTCGCCGCGCCCGTCCCCGCGGGGGTGTGGCCGTGGGCGGGGCCAAGGGGCGGGGCCACTCAACCACGCCCTCGTCCCCGCCTCGTGACCACGCCCCCTCCCCGAGCTCGTCCCAGTTCCATGGGGGCCGCGCGCGCGGGAGGTGGAAGGAGTGTCCCGCGCGGTTCCAAAGACGTCACAGGGTGTCAGGGGCAGGGGAAGGCAGCAGAGCTGGGAGGGGGGCGCACGCGGTGGTTAGAGTCACCCAGGTGACCTCGTCCCCCCTCTGGGTAATGTTCCTTTTTTCACCCTACCAGTCCAGAAACCCTCCAGGAAAACCCTTGTAAAAAGTCACAGCCTCCCGTCGTGAAGGAAACCAGCACACCCCCCACCAATGAAAAACTGTGAGGAAAATCGCCGTAACTATTGGAGCAATCAGTCTGTACAGTAGGAAATTGTATGAATTTTCTTAATATAGGTACACATTCTGTGCTGGATAGTCATGCTTAAGTGAGCACGCCTAAAGGACCTGGGATCACTGCAAGGAGGACAGCCCCTAACCTGAATAAAGGATACCCCTGGATGCCCAAGGTAACATTGGCATCCCAGCTCTGCTAACACCTTTGGGAACCCCCCACCCTATTATCCAGCATCATAGACACGTATCTGCAGCAAGACCAACTCCAGGGACATTTAGATCAGGAAAGAAGCAAATGGATCATGATGTCATAAAATTATAGTTGCTTTGCAGTACAGTGGCCTGTGTGTGTTACTTAGGGATGGGTCCAAATCATGTTGTTTGAATGCTGGAAGGTATAGGAACAGGGTGTAAAAGTGCATTCGGGGTGCTCCAACGTCATCGGACACTTCAGGCACATGATTAAAGACTTACCCTTGTGATTCTACACTTTGCATCCCAGGCTCCCTCCTCCGTCAGCACGGGCCAGTTGCAAAATCTCCATGGTAAAACACAACTGGGGGTGCCCAGAGGTCGGGGGTGCGGGGGGCCTGCAACAGGAACTGCTGGGCTTGGGAGAGCTGTGTGTGGGGAGCTGTGGTACCTCTAAGTAAATTTACCGTTGCAGTTGATCCTACGGGCCCAGGCACGTGTCCTGGGTTCCCAGAACTTCTTATTGTAATTCTCCCCCGGGCTCCAGGAGGTAGGGCCAAATGTTAAGGAATGTGGAAATTCGCTGCCTTTAATAATTGTGAATTGGGCTGTGAGCAAAATATGTCAGAAAAAAAAAAATCTTCTCCCCTCTTACCAGTTCCCTTACGAAAGCACTCCTGAGTGACTGAGGCCAAATCTAAAATATTCTGACTCTTCCAATGTGCTTAAAAATCATGGCACTGTGTGTGAGCCCCTGGAAAAGGTGCCTGTCTTCTTTCAAAGCAACATCTGAATTGGTTTGGTGCCTCCAAAGAGACTACATGCTGGACCGAGAGGCTGGAGGCTTGTCCTTGCAGCAATAGCTTTAGGCTGGAGCTTGAGCTGGTAGACTGATAAACTTTGGACTCACAAAAGTTAGCCCAGCCATAGCACAGGGTTAGATAAGCGGGTTTATGGTTCCTAGGGAAGACGGGGATAGGAATCCCAGCACAGGGCAAAGCACAGCAGTGGAGCTCCCCTAGTCCCCAGGACTTGGAGAAGGGGGACCCAGCACATGCTGCCATTAACCTGGATGTTGGAGCTTTTCACAGTATCAGGAAAATGTCCCAGCTGTCAAGAAATCCCATCTATCAAACCTTTCCAAGCCTTCCTGTGCCCTGGGGGTGAGGGAAGGAGGGGTGTCACAGGCCCTTCAGCCCTCTTGCACTTTGGGAGAAGCTGGGTGCCTGGAGGCTAAATGTCACCTTGCACAAGCCCCAACAGTTCAGGAGGGTTCAGCCTCCATCTGGACATCTGTCATGCAAAGCACAGCAAGCCCCTGCCTGTGGCAGTGCCCTTTAGGCCAGAGTGGAAAAGGTTTGCCTCCCATTTTTGTGGCTGGGAGAGGCCACAGTGGCCCCCAGCAGCTGTTGCATGCCAGGCAGGTGTAGGGTCAAGCCACCAGCTACCAAGAGTGAGAGTGTGGGACTTGAGCAAAACCGTTGAGTTCGAGGTTAAGCTCAGCTAGGGGGGTGAAAGCCAAAACAGTTTCAGTGTCTGAAGAGCATCCTTGGAAAAGTCTAGTTCGAGTCTGGTTTTGCAATATCCTGGGCTGACGAGGAGAACCACAGAAAGGGGCCGAGGTGTGGGATGCCACCTCCCTGACTTCAGGCTGCTTTTGGAGACCAGCTTAGCTGAGATGCTCTGTTTTCAGTATGACTGCTTTCATTTAAAATAGGGAGGGTCCAAAGCTAAAACAATAAGCATCAAAGTTGTGAGTACTTTACTCGCCAGAGGAATCTGCGACCTTAGTGGGCAAAGATCAATTGAAAAGGAAATTACACATTGATCTCACACCTTCTTGCATCTTTCTCACCAAAGGATGTAAAGTTAACCAAGGGGAGGCAGGTTCTGATCCAGCATATCAGAGACTCAGAACTGTGTGTCCATTGGAGTTTTTTTCTTCAGACGCACTGAGATGAGGCTCTTCATCCCTCTAGGAAAAAACCCCTTTGGTGGAACAAAAGTGTTTGGGAATAGTTGTCTCCATTTTCAGCTTTCAGAAAACAAACCAAGGAAGAATCTGTAACTTCCCCTAGATCATGGGGTTTTTTTCTTACTTTCTTTCTTAAGGGTCATGCATACATTTTGTGCTATTACTTTTTGTCTAATATCTGTAAGTCCTTTTACAGTCCGACCCACAGGAGTTCACCATCTTGGGGCGGGAAGGAGCGGGGGGAAGCAGTCTTCTTGCCAAACGGCCGCTCTGGATGCTGCTGACCTTCACCAGCTATGTAAAGTACATTTCCTTCCTATGCCAAAGGATCAAATCAGCTGTCTGCAGAACAATGCTTGTGCGGACGACGTGGAAAAGGCTGCTGAAGCCCTTCGCGCAGGGAACCGTCGCACTGGGCTTGGCCTCCTTCCAGGCTCCTCATGCATGAGCAGACACTTTGATGGCAAGCGCCTTCGGAGGGGGATCAGAGCCAAGCAATTCAAAGGCATTTTGGTGTTGAATTCGCAACGCTTTCAGTGAATGTTAGGCAGCAAAATACCTTTGAAGTTTCATGCCCAGATTTATTCTTTCTGTGAGATTTGGGCTAGAGCTATTCCCAAGTGAGCAGATGATTAACTTGAACTTTCTACTAGACTGGAGATGTAATACTACACTGACTTGCAGACCCTTCTGCTGCGATTAGATATGGTCCTGCATTTTTATAGTTCCTGTGACTTTTACAGCCCATGCCTATTAAGAAATTAAGGGGTCCACGACTGCTGTTGTAGCACAGGACCAAAATCTACACGCCAATTTGAATCAACTTATTCTAAACTCTATCCCCTGAGGAAAAAAAGAAAAAAAACATTGCTCATTTAATCTGTTTTTGTTCCTGTGGGCAAGGCTTACATGCTGCATTTACTCATGCAAAATAATGCTGACAGCTTGTAACTCGGCCCCACTCCACGTGGCAATCACAGCTGCCCGTGGGGAGAAGGGAGGCAGTGATCTGGGGAGAAGCAGCCCCTAGTGGTATTCCCAGATTTTGGCCCTACCTCAGTGGGAGTGCTGGGCACATCACCACAGCCTTGTGCTGGGGCGGCACAGCCCTCCAGGGCCGGCAGGCTGGGGCAAAGCACTGCCTGTCTGGGTAAACAGGGAAGTCACAACTGACAGCAGGGAGGGGATCATCTGTATTTTTTGCTGCCACGTTGGGCTCTGGACTCACACTGCAGAGAGATGGAGAAAATGTGGAGAAATCCACCTCCCCACCCCCCCCAATCATTTTTCTATCTGTGAGAAAACGCCCTCAGATTTTAAAGCATGACAACAGCCCGGGGCTGTATAGTTTATAGAAAAACATGATTAGGAGGTGTCTGGGTGCCAATTTTTAGCCAGATCTCTCTCCAAAAGCAACTATTGCATACTCAGGCTGCCTATTTGCAATGAAACTAGTACAAGAAACCAGCGGCTGGCAGCTCACCAGTTTCTTTGTGGACATTTCCAGGTCTAGTCCCTGATGCTTGTGTCTCCCCAGGGCCGTAGCTGTCCCAGGCAGGTCTTTTCCCACAGGAACCTGAACTATGCACACCACTCTGCAGTGCCTGAGACACATGCTCTGTGTGTTTTAGCAGGAAAGTAATAAGGGCTTCAGTGCTAGAATATAAACAGAGTGAGCAATTTATAAGGCAGAAATATTTTCAGGATGGAGCCTGGCTCGGTTCTTGCAGGAGCAAAGGAGTTTTTCAGCTTTTTGCAAGCCAGTGCCACAGCATCTCTGAACCCTCGACTGAATCACAGGGGGAAACGATGAATGTTCCTTCCAGCTTTCTAATAGAGGTTTTCAATAAATGTGCCATTTATCTGCACCAGCCAGGTGCTCTACACCAGGAGGATGATGCATCCACAGGGCTGTAGGGCAAATAAGAGAGTGGAGGAGGAGGGAGGGATGGAGCAAGGCAACTGTAGAGGTGAGCCTGGGGGCTGCTGTGGGTGGGAAAGCTGGGCTCAAGCCGGGGGCCAGGCTGCTGGCTGGGACGCTGTGAAGATGGAGAGGCCAGAACTCAGCCTCTGCCTTCCAAAAGCTTTTCAGGAAACCATCAGGGCAGGGCTGGGAGATGTTGTTCCTCCCCATGGCTGCCCCAGGGGCCCGTGCATTCCTCCAGGAGGCCTGCCCTGCCTGCTGCTTGCTCTGCCAGCCCTGCCTGCAACCTGTCTTGCCTGCTGCCTACACATTTAACACCCAAGCTGCAGGGGCAGCCTCGGGGCTGGGGGCAGCCCAGGTACTCACCATGCAGCCTGGGTTGGTGCATACCCTGCCCCTGGGGTGAGGGCAAAAGTGAGTCTGTCCAGACTTGGATGTTTTGCTCTTACTGTGGTACAAGTGCCTACTACAGGGCATGATCTCTACAGGGAATTATGCTAAGAGTATTAATCAATACTAATTTAATTAACACTAAGGGCACAGAAGGGCCAGGGCAGTACAGGGACAGCTTTCTACATTGCTTTTCAGAAGAGGTATGGATGCTTCACAGAAAACTTTCAGGGTCACATTCCTTAAGTAGCTGCACCTGCAAGCATCACTGGAGTGCTGTGGGCCTTGCTCACACGTGGGAAAACTGAGGCAGGGAAGGGTTACCTAGGAGGCCACACCTTGGGAGGTTAGAGGAACCATGGGGGATCACTGAGACCCCAAACAGGAGTCCGGGAAGCAGCAGAGAGAGAAGAGGCTGCAGATCCCCAAGCTGCAGCAGTTCTGTCTTCCTGAGGAAGGCCAGAGCCGGGTGCCAAGCACTTGGCTGCTGCTCTAAGGCAGAGGACAACCTTTACCTTCCTTTCTCCAGCTTTTCCAGGTGCCATCAATGGTGGTGGAGGCATTGTTCTCCCTTCGCTGTCACTCCATGGGGCCAAACACTTGCTTTTGGTGGGTGCAGAGTTGCACCAAAGTAATGCAGATAGCTCTGCTCAAAAGAATATGGAATGGTTTGTTGTCTCCATTTTCTACTGAAAAGAGCCTTTTATCAGAACAAGAATTTGCCTGGAGAATTTTCCAGATCTGTTTCCCTGCCTCTTTATCAGTGCATTAACACAAACAGCACTGTGACCTTTTTAACCAACATATGTGGCCTTCAGTAAGTCTGGGCTGGAAGCACTCCACAGGTCAGACGACATCCTGCCATCAGTCATCGGCCTCACGTGGCTTGGTGGACTTCAATTGGATTTGCCAAATGCAGTCAGTGCATCCACCCCGTTCTGTGCGTGTCCTAGGAGAAGCTCTCTGACTAACAGATGTTTTTAAATGCTCTTTCACATGGGAAAATTGGGAAGTATATGTTTTTATTGCACCCTTGCTATTTCATCCAGCCACGTGGATCTCCAGGGATGGAGACGTACTTAAGAAAAATATTCACTTTTAAAAGCTTCTACAGACTTCTTTTTCACAATACTTTCTTGGCTGAGCCAGCCCAGCAATGCACACTTGTATTTCTGTTTTATGGCAATTAGTAGGATTTGCTAATTACATCGCTGTGTGTTTAAAGACAATTGATTTCCCTTTGTAGTAGAAAACAATTTCCTGTTATGCCAATTCTCTTAATCTTTATCAGAAACAAACCCAGGCTGCTGCTGCCAATAACGTGTCATGTTCCTTTATTAAATCAGTCTCTCTTCTGCCCCGGTTGTGTGTCCTGTGTTCATTATTCCTGATCAGTGGATTGGATCACCTACAGCTGTTATGACTGTATGTATTTCGCTTCACACATTGCTGGCACCAAATACAGTTATTGAAAAGCAACTCCCCTTGCTCAGCAGCTTGTGCATCTCTTCTGGGGGAAGTGGGTGTGCTGGGAGATCCCTGGACCTTTTACGCTCGCTTTTGGCACGTGTAAAAAACTACTGGCAGATACGGAAGTTCGGAGCCTTAGATGTGAGTGTGGGCCGTCCCCTTGCAGCCAGCCCAGTGAGCGTGCCTGTATCTAAGAGAGCAGGCACAAAGGCACATACTTCTGCTCACATAAATGTATAGGTTCTGTTTAGATTTACGTTGAAGAAGACCAGGCTCCTCAAATAAAAGAACTTCTTATGCCCAGCACAAGCAGAACGTGAATATTCAACTCATTATCCTTAAGCCTGTTCTGTTTACACGTTCCTTTGCTGAGTGAGGAAGTCGGCTGCCCAAAAGGGAGACTAAATTGGTGTGGCCCAGGCAGAGAAGCATGCAAAGAAATGTCCTCAGTTTTCAATATTGGAGGGTACTTTTTGAGATCGAAACCGCTCGCAGGTTTGGGCCATGTTCACCTGTTGACTTTGACTTGAGTTTGCAGTGTCTCATGGCCAATGTAAAGGCTGGCAGAACAAAAGCCATGAGGACTTCTCTCTGCAGTGTTGCTCCATCCAGGCAAAAATACTCCCATTCAGAGGCACTAGCAACTTACAAAGCCAGGAAAACCTGTTCAGACTCTCTGACTACACAGAACACTAGAGCTAACTTTGTATGGGAGATGATGCTGGTTTACAACTCTCCAAGCCTTAAACAAGACCTGAAATTACCCAATCCAAGGCTGACTTGAGTGACAAAAGTGCCATGAGATTCAAAGGTTGTGTGCAATTCGGGACCTTCTGGGACAGACAGGGTTAGTGCACTGCAGACTGCTTTGTGGTACCGGAAAGTCACATTATTCAAGGAAGGGGAAAAAAAAATCCCACCTTTCCTCCACATGTCAGGCAAGATCTCTTTTATCATCTGGGCTGCAGATGAGAGCTCTGATACTGTTCCCTCCTGCACAGAGATAATGCTCCAGTTCAGTTCTCCTCCGGCTACGGCAGGGACTTGCTAAAATCTCCCTCTGATCTACTGTGATCAGCCTCACCCCTCTGAGACACAAACCCCATTTCCATGAAAAAAACACCCAAAACCCACAGTGTAGTTCCAGCAGCATTTTTTGAAGTGAAAGCAGATGTTACCTGGACTGACAGAAGTCAGCGGGATTGTGAGTACATTCACCACTCAGGTTCTGTGGTGAAAGACCTGGCTGCACATTGAACACTTGTCTTACAGCACAGTCCTTTGATACAAAATTGGCTCAGGTCATAACAGGAGAGGACTGAAGAAACATAGAATCAGAAAAAGCATCCAGCAAAACCACTGTATGTACTCTTCTGAGTCAGTAAATATACATAAATAAAGCCAATCCTGTCTTTGTAAGCTGCAGGAACTATTGCAAAACTACAAAAAACCTCCCAAACAAACAAAAACCCCAGCCCTGTACTCATTTATAGCCAAGCTTTTAGAAAAATTTCATGTCCTGCAAACCTCCGTAGGAAGAAACGACCAGCAAAGCACTAGTTAACATTCTTTCTGGTTCATGTTGATTGTAAAAGGTTTAGAGAGTGAGAATAGCTTTCTGTGAGGCTTTACACTGAAGAAGGAGAGAATGTATGACCTGCATTATCTGTGGAAATTCTCCCTCCAGAAGAAACAAGCAGGCTTTTCAAAGTCCAATCAGAAAGAGCCATCATTAACCAGAAGTCAGTTCTGAGGCATCACTTTAATCTGGTAAGAGAGCACACAGAGCTTATTTTGCACCGAATCTCCATGTTTGGGCTCTGGTGAAGGACATGTTAAAATACATGCCTGTAGAGCAACACACCCCTGTATAGGTTTTTTTCCAAAGCACAGACGGGCAACCTGGCTAGAGAACTGTCTTAGCTAGTGACCTCCGCTGTAACAGTGCCCGCTAATGTGATGTAAACAGCCCTACTGCCTTGCTCCAAAGCAGTGCTGGTGTGTCCAAGCACCCGTGACAGGTAACACGTCTTTCTACACAGTGGTGTCTTCCAGCACATTTCAGAGCCCCCAGCATCTGAGATCATTTCTCATGATATCAATGGCATTGGAAAAGTACTTAGTGACCTTTCAGGACTTCGCCAGCTTTTGTTTTTCCAGAATCAATGTTTGAAGGCTGAACTTTATCGAAATTTAGTCGCATGAACAATTTTGGTTATAAAGTGTGCCAATAATTATTTTTTAAATTTGAAATTACTTAAAATAGAAATTCAGTGCAGGTTGGATCAGTGCAATGACCATTCTTCTATCACCTTGAGCCGCAGGATGCTGAAAATGCCCCTTCCGTGTCATAGATCATTTTCTTGGAGCAGTTTGTCCTGGGTCTATCCCACTGGATTTAGCAAACCTCCGACATCATCTTTGGTTCATCATTTCATGTAATAAGGACAGTGGCACCAAGTCCTTTTTAACGTGTGTGATGAACACAGTGCAATTCGACTGACCACCTGCTGGCACCTTCCTTCTCACTTCTAAAGTATCCCCCTCCCAGATTTACAACTCCCATGCTAGTTACCCTCTGAACTCTTCAAGAGGACACAATCTGTGGTAACGCCATATACCATCTTCAGCATAAAGATGCTGTGTGACACAAGTAGCAACTGTTAAATAAATGAGACTTCCGTGATAAGTTATTTTACAAAGGCTTAGTAACAGGCTACAGCCTGTGTATGATTACCAGGCCCATCTAGGCACAGAGCAAACCTGTGAGTTACAGTTATTGTAAGACAAGCGGCAGTCGTGCTTCAGAGCAGGTCAACCTTGTAAAAAATGTCAGCAGCTGCCAGGACAACTGCACAGCTCTGCAGCTGAGCTGGCACCTCTGCCGTCTTTCACACATACACTTACCAGGGGATTAGGCTCTGTCACACTGCCTGCATCATCTCTCTCACTCACTTTTTCACCACCTTTTTTGTATCCTCTAGACCACACTGAATTACAACTTACTGTAAACACACTGGCATGACTTTTGACCGTATACTTTTTGTGCGATTGCTGTTCACTACCTTTCCTTTTTTAGCCTGTAGAAATCCATTCCTTATTTTGATTTTTGCCTGAATCACCAAGTGACATCTACAATTCACTTCCTCAGGCAAGAGCAAATACCCACAAGTGCTAACAGCAATAAACACTGTGGCTGCTGCTCGGGCCTGCAGTGACTGCAGCTTTTGTTTAAAGGCACCACAGGGCTGCTGGGCTTACAGCATCTTTCTTCATCCTTGTAAATTTTAGAAGTTTTTATTTACACCAAACATGTCACCTTTCCCCCAAAGAAAAACTCTGTTAAAATGGTTTCACGGGGTGTGTTAAAATTTTATACAGAAAAGAAAGACCACAAAGGAGGACTGTAACGTGCTGTGCCACAGGTTTTTCTTTAAAGGATCCCTTTCACAGTCCTTTTAGGGGCTTCTGAACAGGAGTTTTATGAATTTATAACAACATATATGTCAGGCAGACACTGGAATTCAAATTATTTTAACTCCAACTAAAGGCCTGTGTTTGAATGTCTGAATGCATTCCTTTGTGGCTCAGATTTCTGGATCTTAAAACTGCAAAGACTGTATCTTCATTATAAATATTCCATTTCTTAGTCATTCTTGTGTCAAAGGACTGCTGGAGAGAAAATCTGCAGAAGTGTGGCCCAGGAAGAAGCAGAAATCAGAAGAGTTTTGTTGCATAAGTATAGATGCCAAATGTGCTTGCTGAGCCTGGCATCTCTGTTATGTAGCTACATCATTTTTACATACCAAAAATGCATAAAAGCAAAATGAATATTGGCATTGCTTAGCTAGTACCTACATGGCAATGTGATCTGTCTTGATCCTAGTTGATTAGGATCTATTGCACTTATTCACTGCTACATGGGAGATTTTTGTTGTTTTCCTTTTAATCTAATACAGAGTCTGGGTAGCTGCTGGGCTGGACGGTTACTACAGATCTCTGTATTTACCTCGCTGGTTGTTACTGCTGACTTCTTAACTGTCAGGATGGCTCATAAATGGCTGGCTTATTGGACTAGTTAGTTTAATGACTGTTAAAGAAAAGACATTCTTTCACAATGAACCCTGTAATTGTTTCTTTGCAAACTCTTTTTCAAGCATTTGCTAAATACAATAAACATTTCCATGTGGATATAGCAGCAGTGCAGTGTACAAAAAACAGTGTTGGAATGAGGCATGAGAACGGCCCTGCATTTTATGAAAGTCTGATTGATTTTTAGAGACATGATAGCTATTTTCACATAATGAACCCCTCAGAAAAAAAAAAAAGAATTTCAATTCAAGTTTTACAATGTAGGCACTACAAGAAGTAGTAGAGGCAAAAAGCACACTGTCTGCCTTCCCTGCTGCATTTCTAGCAGCCAACTCAGCCCTTTCCTGAATCCCCGGAAAGTCTCTGAGATGGCTCATGTGTAGGAAGTAACTTTCATTCCATTCCAGGCAGAAACAACCGTCAGCACTTTGCTGAAGTTGAATCTCTCATGTATCTGCCAACACAAATATGCCAGCTAGGAAGGAGAATCCTGGCAAAAGCAGGGCTTGGCTAAATAATCTGACCTTTTTCTTGGCTTGGCTCTGAAATTTGTGTGAAATGTATTAAACCACCCCATCCTGGCTACCTGCTGTGCCCAAGGCTATTGGTCAGCGCAAAGAAATTACTTTTTAAACTAACGTGCTGTAATAACATTTTCTTAAAGTTTAAAATGTTAGTTAAAGGTAGGGTACCCAAACATGGGATACAGGGAGCAAAGCACAACTAATATTTGGGGGTAGCACAGACTCAGGGCAGTTGTTTAGTCCTGGAATCATATTTATGCCAAGCCAACTTTCCAACAGGATATATTCCTGAGCTGACACTAGCCCCCCATGAGCTTTATATAATTTACATTCTGAATTGTTTAGTTCTTCTGCACTTTCTTCACGTTCTCCCAGACAATATGGACAAGCAGCATCTTACTATGATACAGTAAGAAACTTTATTTCTGCACATTTCTCCACACTGAAATGAAGATTCAGCAGCAACCTGATTTTAGTAAGATTTCTTCCCCACCTTTACATGAGTTTGAAATAACCATAACTGGCATTTTTGAATTGGTTTCACCTCAAAAGGTTCCAGCTTCATTTTACAGCCCAGCAGAACCTTTGTGCTATTCTTGCACTAAGAAGTTGATAAGGGCAGTTCTGGGAGACAGAAAAGCCTTTTTAATGGTTCGTCCCTGAAGATGCTCGAGTCCAAGTTCACTTTGAAGAACCAGCTCACGGACTTCTTCAAAATTGCGGGCTGCTTGCTGAGGCACAGAAACTTTGCCGCAAGCTTTGTTATTGATCTGAAAAACAGACATGAGAACAAGAAAAAACAGAAGTTACTAGACTGATTTCTACAATTTCATTTCCTGGATCCAATCCCCGGTTACACCAGGGGGAAAGTGGAATAAACTCTCTCTCCTCCAACACCACACTTTCTGAGTAGAGGATAAAATTCTTCCTATCTTCTCTCCATCTATCATAAAATAAGAAAATGAAACTCTGACTCATGATACTCAAAAAAAAAATTGAAGAAGTGGCCACAGGAAGTCTTAGTTCTGAAGACAGCAAGCAGCACATGACTATGCAATGCTGTGATCTTTTAATTTTAAAAAAGTGACAGTTATATAAGCTGGATAAAATGGTTTGTCTGAGAATCCTGGTTTGTACATACTTCTGGGCAGCAATTTGAATTCTTCACAGGTAAGAGATGCCTTCCAGAGATTCAAATGCAAAATTTATTATTTTTAGAAAAATGGGCTTTAACTTGGTATGTGTTGCCCTTGTACTAAATGCATGATTCATTAATGCAACACCAACCACAAAGACATCAACAACTCATAAGGTGATGCTTTCCTGGGCTGGGCTGGTTTTCAGAGCAGCTTACATGCTGGTTTTGCATCAGCAGGGCAGAATCATGTAAATAAAACTGCGCAAGGCCTTTGGTGGGAATGACCTTAATTTATCAAATGGTTTTATAAATCCTTTCTGTCATCCACTAAAAAGAGTAGATAATGGACAGAGACTACAGAGCCTGACCGAGTACCTTTCTGGAACTGGTGTAAAATTAAATATTACAAAAGCTTTCAGATTTATATAGACTATTTTTAGTGCATTAATGAGAAGAATATAAATCCCACATTTTAGAAAATTAAATAATTTGAATTTTTTAATCCAGTTATTTACATTATTTGCATAAAAATCTGCTGTAGGTACTGCAGGTCTCTTTAAGATACCTTTAGGCATCATTGTAAGGAATTTTCAACCATCTAAAAAAAACCATATGTTGCTTCATGCAACTTGGACAAAAAATGCACACAGCTTGGTTTTCACCTGGATTTTATTTGGGATACCTGTATGCAACATATGACAGGTGAGAGAGACCTAGTTCACTTACCTAGTTTGTATTTTATTGAAAATAAAATAATCTGTGCAATTCTCTGAGAAAGGAAGTTGGGACAGATTTTTAAGGAAGAAGATGAAGTCTCAAATGCAGCAGGGATGAGTTACTTCTGCTTTTTGACTAGACTTGACATTAATTTGTGGTGATAATGTAAGTAGGCTTTTAACTATTCCTACATGCATCCATAATGTGACATCATAAAAGGCTGTCTGCCTTAAACTTTGCCTTTAGCACCTGGTGCAAAGTAAATCCCTTGAAAAACACATAGGAGTTAATTTTTAAAGCTTTTTGTGAAAAATAAACACAAGTAGTTCTTTCTGACAGGACACTTCAGAGAAGAAATGCATTCCACAGGAAAAAGAAAACAGTAAAATCCAAACAGATACAGTTTTGGTGAGAATATAAAGCAAGCTTCTCAGCTTGCTGCTAGGACACGCAGCCTTCAGTTCAAAACTATGCCTGCTTAGTTAAAATGTCGTTCACTGCCCTCCATCATGCAAATTAATATGTCCCAGTGGATGGGTGTTGGCAGGGGCAAATTTTCCACAACTAGCCTATTTGGTGCTGTTCTCAACAGAAAAGCCAAGCGATCTAAATCAACTTGGTAAGTAAATGACTGCTAGTGGTTGTGTTTTCCTAGAAAGGTCGAGAAGCCTGGGCGACCTGGCACTGTGTACCTTCCCACAGCACGTCTCCACCTTCCCACAGCATGTCTCCCGACCTTCCCACACTGTACTGTGAGCTGAGTCCAAAACTCCTATCAAACAGCAGGTTGGTTATGATTTCACCACGTCTGCAGCACAGCTTTCATTGTATTGTAGATATCATGAAGCATTTTAACACTATTCTTAAAATAGGCATCCGCAGATTTAATAGCACGCTGTGTGTAACAAGTATCCTATTCACATACCCTTTCAGTCAAGGGCTTAGATTCTCAGCAGGACAAATACCTTCTGCTATACCTCCATCTCTCTCTCTGTATCTCACTAGACCAGCATAACCCTCAGCATTTCCAGATAAAAGTGGCAGCACGACTAACTTTGATGACGGCAGCTGTGTTTCTCTAAAAAAACATGGCATATTGCAAGAGGATAAATACATGAGTATTTGGTCCTTTCGTCCCCTGAGGAAGGAAGCTGTTGCTTTTTTCTTCTCTTCTTTCCCCTCACGTTTTATGGTTTTTTTTAAACATTTGACATTCTAGACTATTCTGGATCTACAGGGAGCTAGTGGGAACTAGAGAAGTTATAGAAGATGAAATAACAAGGGACTGAAAAATAAGCACCTGGAGGCTTCAGAGAGGAATTTTTAATTCAATGCAAATATTTTTTTACCACTGATGCATAATCCTTCTGAGAAGTAAAAAAGAAAATAAATATCTGTGCACTGTTAGGCCTCCCTCATAGGCTGAAGCAAGGAAAATGACACCAACTTTTTTTTTTATTTGTAAAAACATCAGTTTTAAGACCACATCTGCTAACAGTTCTGCACCACCTAGAAAATGCAAGGAATGCTAGTCAGAAGTGTGCTCATGAAATGCACACTACATTCAGGTCAGATTTTTCACAGCATTAATAATATACAGTATGATTAAAATACTTGACTTTGCAATAACATTTAGAGTAACAGATACTGCACATATTCAGTGAATTTAAATGTCTTTCTTGTAGGCAATCTGTATTGTATCAGCCAAGGATACAATGAGTTGGTTGCTTTTGCTGCTTTGGGTTAAATATGGAAAGAAATAACTCCAGCACAGACAGGAAATAATGAAGTATTTTTTGTGAAGAGAAATAAAACCAAAATGTCTCAGCAGGCAAATCCCTGGCAGCCTGAGGCTGTCTGATGTCTTGAGAAGAATAGAGTTGTGGCCCAAAGACTTGGTTTGACTGTACAGCCTTGTGAAGAGACATTGTCTCTTTGCAACTAAGAAATCCCTCCATATGTGGAGTGTTTCTTGGTTTAATGAGGGCAATTTAGTTTTGCAGCCATACAAAAACCTACAGTGTCCACAAGACCTTATAATATTCACATTCCCTGTTCCCCCTTATTTCCCTTTTGCCTTGCTCTTACAGTAGAAAGCCAGGCACACTCTGTAGGCACTATTGTTAGAATTATTCCCAACTGTAAAAAGCAACTTGTCTCTCTGGTCTTCCAGTCACTTTCTTTCTCAGAACTAAGGAAGGTATTTACATACATCGTATTTTTCTATGAATATATGACTCTGAACACAGGGGTTGCTTTTTCTCTTTTTACAAGACTGTTCCACAAGGCTACAGCTTTGACTAAGTCAACCAGAGAAAGAAACAAAAATAATTTTCATAATGGCTGCTTAAAGCAAAATTAATTTTTTTTTCTGGTTTCTATTTTTGAAAAGGAAATTTTAATGTCAGCAGAAAAAGTATCAGTGAAATGTTTAGGCATTTTCATGTTTGGTTGTGTAGTCTTAAAAACATTGAATTCAGAGTTTTCCCTGTATTGTTGCAGTTGTTATTTCAAAGATATATTTAATAACATGTTTGCTTTAACCACAACTGCAAAGACATTTCTATAATTACACAATTTCTCATTCATGACTTCCTTATAAACTGAACACTGGAATTCAAGATGTTTGCTAGCTGTGCTTGGATGTGAAGGTTTATTTTAAGCCTGAGCAAAGTGATTATACCTCAGTGAAGATTTTTACTGGTATAAGTAAATGTTTATCACTTAAAGAAAGAAAGAGAGGGAAAGGAAGAGTTAAAAACCAGTTCATCCACAGTGACTGTAAGGCTAAGTCTGGTATTAGCCCCAGCTGGCAATTAAGTCTTTCTCCTTGGTTTGGGAAAAGATGCCAATTGAAAGTTTCCTTCAAAAATACATACTCCATGGCCTCTGTGAAGGGTATATGTTTAATGTTGGAAAAGTTAATACGTTAGCAGCATTTCTCATTCTATTCAAATAGACCGACGGAGAGATCTGGCCAGATATGAAATTATTTGGAAAGATACTTTGATTAAGGAAATCTACAGAAACGTGACTTCCCTAAATTCAACCAGTCTCCCCCCCCCTCAAAAAACTCTGTTCAACAAAAATAACCCAACTGCCTTGCTCCTTCTCCCAAAGGAGAGAACAGAATAAAATGGAACTGAAATGCATTGCTTCTGTTTCTCTTACACACACAGAACATGGAGTTTTACATGAGGCTCCATTTCATTCAATGTCCAGGAACACAAAAAGTGTTCAAGTTGAAGCATTTAATTTAATTTAAAACATTTAAGTTTAGGACGTCTGCATGGTATATGAAAGGTTATTCTTTGGTGAATAGTGGAAAAGGCAGGAGTCCTGCAGATCTAATAGTATGCAACTATGTTAATTACAGACTATCATAATGCCTGAACACGAAGACCTTGAAGGCAAGTCAGCTGAGGGAAGAGCTGTTCATGGATCCCATGTACTTGGCTCCAGGCACTCCCTCTATAGCCTGCAGTGGCACTTGTTGCTACTGTGCACTACCTAATGAGTTAAGTAGAGATATAGGAAAAAGGACAGTAAACTACACTGTGCATGTGCACATACACATGTTGGAAAATTACAGGTTAACTAAATGTAGTTATATGTCCACTCTTCTACTGAACTGCCAGCTCTTTCCCTAGACCACAAAGGTGTTAGAGCTCAAAGAGAAATTGGAATGCATTTATAATATTCCCAAAGATACTTGTTTTTCCTCAACCTCATTCCTGCTGTCCTGAAATGTGCCAGAGATTCAGCCTAAGTCAGATGAGAAACATCGTTTGGCAAAAATCACAACAACTTAACCCAGCTTATGAGAGGTTCTATTAGGCAACCACAGGACTACAGGTAGTACAAGAAATGTCACCTAATTATACATTTTTGCACAGGGCCAAATTAATAAATGCACTGTCAGGAGAAAAATCTGGAGGGATCTGTATTTTGATCATAGTTTTGACTGTATCGTCCTTGCCCATGGCAGTTCATTGGTCCAATCTCTACAGGTACTAATATGGAGTCACTCTGAAAGGTATATACTTAGGTCATCTCGTTCCAGACTTGCTACATTTTTTCATTTAGGAAACCATTTTAATTACTCAGCACAACTGTAATTGCAGCTTCTATTCTGAACTTTCACTGAGCCTTCTAATAAGGGAACTGACTTCCACAAGAGTGGAGATTCCATCATCTTCTGAGCTCACAACACATTAGTTGGCCACTACTGAAAATCAATCAAAATGCTCTTACCAGTACCGACATCTCCACCACATCTGATGGCTGAAGGTACTCTGGGTCTACTTTGGGCCAGGACTGATGCAGCACATCAGCATCCCAGTGATGATGAGTACAGAGTTTATTCTGCATATGTGCCAAACCTGGAAAATGAAAGCAGTCAAACATTCAGCAGTACAGTAACCAGAACATTCGATCTTTCGAATTTGTTTGACAAATAAGATCAGGATAAAGTTGACTTTAAAAGTAAGTGTTGTAGGAGGAAATAACATTGTTTACATTAGCATACAACACATTATAAACAGAAAGATATACATCTTTAAAGTGTTTGTTTTATACCATGTGTAGGGACATTAACATGAACAATGTGGGCACATTGTAGATTTGAGTTAATACTCCATAACCTTGCCATAAGCACAGAAGACCACTGTTTATTATTTTAAATTGTAATACTGCAACAGAAGCTGACCTCTACTTCTAGAAGTCAATCCTAATACTGCATTTATTTCAGTAATGCCACCAGTTTGATTAAAACTTTACTAACAACTCAGAATGATAAACAATTATGGCTTATTATTTTACCACCTGTAGTATGCTGGGTAGTTTCTAAATTGGCAAGTCAAGCTATTTGTAAGACTTTCTAGATTTTGTGAACTACATTTTCTCACAAATTAAAGGTGCTACAAAGGAATGCCCTGCACAGCTTGCTCTCCTTCTTATAATTTTTACATTCTGAAACATTTATCCTTTGATTTTACTTTTAAAAACTCCTGAAATGGATATAAATTATCTCCTTTTATTAAATAGGCTATGCTCTTCCCAAGAGAATTCATTCCTGATTTAAGTAATAGGAGAATAGGATGCAAGTCATTGTGAAGCTGCATTCTTTAACTAAATAAAAGCTCCTGAGTGGGATTTATGTTGCTGTTTACTCCAGCTGTACAATAAAATAAAAAATTTCACTTAGCAAGAGGCTGTCAAACATGATCAATATTGATGATGATTGCTCTTGCGATTCTCACAAAGCCAGGGGATTGCTAAATTAAAAACATTCTCTATATATGAATAAGAACACAGACTAATACTTCTTATAAGCATAAGCTTCGTTCGGAACTGGAAAATGTACGTGAAATCTCATCTGGTTTAGGGAAACTCCAGCAAAAGCATAAAGAAAACCCATCAACACAAGATTCTCTCTTGATTGGGACTGAGGTACCTGAAGCTGTTCAAATCACAGCACAACGGCAGACATAGGAGCAAACCCAACCCATGCACAGTGCATACATGAATTCACTTGGGTGAATTGTTTAGAGTAATACAGTGAATAACAGCAAACAAGGACATAAAGAGAATGCAACTTCCTCCAGAAAAATCCACCAGATTTTTGTCAGCGCTTTTTCAGACAAATGGCACAGACGTGCTATTTGCTGAATGACTCAGAAAGAGGCAGTGGGGTGCACCGATGGGAGCTATTTCAAATGACAAGCAGGAATGTGCACATTTCCTATTGACAACAACTATTTATTAGGTAAATAATTGATTAAAACACTTCAGTGGATCTGGTTTTGTGTATTTTTTTCTCTTGCATCAGCTCAGAAACTGAGAGAACAAAAGATAGGAACTCAAGATGAAAAAAAAGTCTTCACATTGATGATTCATTATCACACTGACTTTAAAGACAACAGCTGTTAGATTCTTTCCTTTTTGGTTTTTGAACATCCAGATGAGCTCATTTCTTTCCAACTGATCACATGCCTTGTGGCAGAAGCATGCACACTGGCCACTCCTTATTTTCCTGTTGAAGAGGATTCTTCAAACTATTTAAAACCCACTTTCTAATATAAGAGCTTCTATCTACAAAAGCAAAACCAGGGTCACTTAATTCCTGTAGAGGATGTCAATCCTAATAAACCTACTAATAAAAAAAATAATTAAAATGCATTCTGAAGCAAAGTGTTACTAAGCACAGCGTCAAACTTTTGGTTCATTTTCTTGCTCCAAAACGAGGTATGAGCTCATTCATAGAAAAAAGAGAAGTACAAAAGTCAACAGAACGAGTTTCAGAAAACAGTTTGACAGGAAACCAAAATGAAGGTTTTAGTTATGTTGCCTGTTTGGCTTCCTGCCTTAATTCACATTTTGTGAGCTGTAGAACAGAGAAAACACAATGATTTGGTTTGTATTTTCAAAATTCAACACACTAGACCAGAAACTTGGTTGCCATGATCCAGAATGGTGATGGTCCACTTGTGAGAACCTAGACAGTACCTTTCTCCAGCCTTCCCACTTGATTCTGAGACACTACACAAAAGCGCTGTTTGAGATGTTAAAAACTGAGCATTTCCCGGATTTTTATTCTGAAAACATGAAAACCCCATTTTATTGTCTTACTGTACTGGAAACTGTCTAGTGAAGCGCATTTTATGAAGCAACGTGCGTTTTGCTTCACATTTTTTGATGTATTTTGCTTTTATGGCTATTGATTCTCCTGCAGATGTAGGACAGAAAGCCAACTGAGTACATTTTAGTCTACTGTAAGCTGTTTACTTGTATGTACCCATCTGTACAGGACAGATCAAGGACAATACTTGTGGCTCAATCTGAAGCCCTGATCCTGCTACTGGATCTGCTTCAATGGAGTTCTCCTGACTAGCAAGCTAATGCTAGAGCAAGGTTTCCCTAACCAGTAACTCACAGCATTGGAACGCAATTTAAAACACCAAGTTAAACGTGTACTGTATTACTGTAAATGAGTGAGTTGAGAGGGGGGGACAGGACCAATCTAACAACTTTTCAGCTCAGGGCCATGTTTTACAAGCATTACACGAGTATTTCAGCACCATAATACTTCCCCTAAGGTGCTACCTGGCAGGGAAGAGCAGATTCTCATGTTAAATAGATTTAAGAAGGAAGACGTGGAAGCAATTGTGTATCGGCAATTGTGTTAGGACAGCCAGGTAACTCTAGTCTTACAGAAAAAAAAAAAGCACTGTAAAAAATTATCTGCAAAATTCTGGCAATTGTGCAGCTATGTGGACACAAAATTATGTAGGCCGGAGGAAAAGCTGTGATTATGAAGTAAACTGAGAAAGAGCTGGCATGGGACAAGCACTGGCACAGAGAGGCGAAAGCAGAAAAAGGAAGGAGGATGGAAGCCTTAATGGGTGATAAAAGGAAGTTAATGAAAGCATCTGAAACAATGACAGTATCGGTTTAGGACTAGGGATTTTCTAACAGAAAATATAAGGTCAGAAGGGAAAGTATAAGGTAACTATGAGAGTGCATTATCCAAATGGTGCTAACTTTTGGATTTAGCTAAATCAAAACAATAGAAATCTGTGTTAAGTAAAAATCCACCACGCTGGCAGACAATTAGAAAAAGATTCTAAAAAGCTCAGATCAGGAGTGTGTAAGGGCAAATGGTGATGTATTCTGGGTCAGTATCTTACTCGTCTCTGCAGCGTCTGGGATTGTTACCACATTATTTTGTTCTTGATATGCTTTTTACTATTTAATAAATCTCCCTATTTGGCAGATTCAGGCAAGTTGCATATCTGAAACACTTTTTTGCAGCTCAGGAAGAGTGTGCCTGTCAGTCATATGTGAAACAGTCTGCAATCTCAAAGAAATGATAACAGCTGTTTCCAGACAGCTCTGAGAAAAACTGTGTCATATTGCTGCTCTAGTAGTACAGACCTAGGTTGTGAAAAGCCTGGGTTACTACAAGCTAACTCTAGAATGTGCTTTCAACCTAGCAAACTCCACATGAATCCTTTTAACCTTCTAAAAAGGATCTGTCTTCCTCCACTTGATGAAATTACTATCATTCCCTTTGGGTTATTCTCTTGGAGGAAAAAAAAAAGTATTTTTTAAAATTCCAAATCATGTTTCTTTCTGGATTTGTGATTTCCAACTAAAATCTGCAACATCATTTAGCTTACACTCAGCTCTATTCTTTACAGAAGGCTTCTTGAGCGAGGACTGAATCCAAAGACATTCTTGCAGAAGAGCTATTGTAGTGACAGTTAAAATATTGCTAAGACAATTACACTATTACAAATTCCAAGAATTATCTTTCATTTCAATGTATCTTAAGGTTTGTTTATTATCAGTGCACATCTCTTTCATGTCCCATCCCTAATAAAAATTTAACAACTCACAATAAGCAGTTCCATATCCCTGTCTGAACAGCAAAATATTGTACTACTACAAACAAACTAAAAGAAAAAGTCTCAAATGGTGTCTGTATATTCCTTAGACACAAGGTTTCAGGAAGGAAACTGATTTCCTCATCCTGTTAGTATTCATAAACTGCCAAGATATCAGCCGGATGAACTCTTCCCACAATGAGGGGTTACAGTTGCTTTTTATGTTATTAAGCAATAAACTAGTGTATTCACTGGACAATTAAGACCATTAGGTTGACACACCGAAATACCCAAACCCGTTCCTCCTCTAAATAGGAGAAAGAACTCCTTCACACATAATATCAAAGCACTGGGTTGCTATTGTTCAGCTGCTGAAAGGTGATGCACTTATAGAACAGCATTCAAGCAGCTTTTCCCTCATTCAAGCTGGAAATGTTTACTGCCAATACTGAAGCGTGCTCTTCAACTTGCTCACTGGACTCTTTGTTTCTACCTCATGCATTAAAACAAAATGGCCACATATAAACTAAACCCCACGGGAGAACAATTCTTCAGCTGTAGACAAACAAAAATTGCTGTACATGGAACCTAATTTTTCTTTAATTATACTTACAATTTGCGCATTACATCACAATCATCCTTGGGATATCAAACTGCAGTTCTAAGTTTGCAGTTTATCAACAAGCTAACAAAGAAAACACAGTGGACTGAAAAGCTAAAATTTCAAATGAACTTGGATGCAACTCTTGAAAAGCAGGATGGCATTATTACAATCAAATCTACTTATATCACTGATGCTAGTCATTACTTAAAATGTCAAGTAAAGCATCTTTAATTAACACCCTAAAATAATCTTTGCAATTTTCATAATATTTTCATTAGTTGGTAATCATTAAGGTCAACTGATTTGCAGTTAAATCTATATGTAAAGAATATTTTTGCTAACCAAGATGATAACTACATACTTATTTATACACTTAGCCAAGTTTTAATTTTTACAAATTTAATTTACAATTAAAACCCACTGATTTACTTTTTTTTTTCATTTTGTTGTGATTTGTGTCAAATAGCTTTTAGGTTGAATATTTAGGTAGTAAATTATCTGACATTTTTTGCTGTTTAAATTTAAATGTATTCAGAATGCAAATATTTAGAAAAATGCATTTGATACTTAAAATTTAATGTATCATATTTTGCAGTTAAACATTCTTTTTTGAGCAGAAGGAAAATATTTTATGTAATTACTGAATAAAAGTATCAAATATTTTTGACATAAGATCCTTCAAGATTTTAATATTTACAGATGATAGCCTCTTTTGCCTAGCTTTCTATTCCAAAACTAGGACAGGAAAAACACACTGGTTAATTTTTTTCAATTTACAGAATACCTATCATTTAAACTGAAATATTACTATTTGCACCTGCAGAAGAGATTCGAGTTGTCAAAAGTAATTTTATTACCTCCACACAGTCTCATTCTAGGTGCTTAGCCAGAAAGTTCTATAGTTCTGTGGTTTAATTGTCTTCAAATCTTTGGCAGAATTAATATAAAATACATTGTCAGGGTTTTATTGTAGATTGTCATTATTTCACACTTAGTTTTAAATTCTATTGTATTTTCTTCTTAAATGTATCTTGGCCATAATCAGTGATCAGAAAAGCATAAAAGGAGAGATTACAATGCAAATTTAGAAGTATTATTCATTCTGTGAAGTACAACACAAACAGTAAAAATTATCGAGAATGTTCCTTTCTTCTCTCTTTTAAGACTGTAGTAAATGAGTATTAAGCTTATTTCACTATGTACTCAACACTTTCTAATGAGAAACACTAATAAGAAAGGAAAATCCTTTTTTTATTCAAAAAACAAGCTTGAATAGACAAGGAAGTGTAATGTGGTTCAGAGTTAAGACAAGTCAATGTTCCTACCAGTATTCCTATTCTACTGCAAAATTATCTGGGTGCTGTTAACTAAAGGGCTTCCAAATTTCCCAGTTTCATTTTCCCCTGTAGAAAGAAAAATGCTGCTTGTTTTAATCACTAAAATGTAAAGACTGTATACCAGTTACTTTAGAATGAAATACCAATTTTTAATTCTAAATAGTTTGCTTATGTGATGTTTATTCTTTGCATTACAATGGCAGACACAGGCGTCCATCAAAGAGTGGGGGTCCACTGCTATAGGTGCTATTTATAGAGCTAACAATATACAAACTCCTTTTCCTGACTAATTACAAGACAGGAAGCAGCATTATCCCTACTTCTAGATGCAAAGCCAAAATACAAAAGGAGAGACTTATTCTGAGTGGGTATGGAGAATCAAAGCACAAAAAAAACCTAAACAGAGTCCTTAGAAACCTTAATTTTTAATACTGAAATTATTTAAAATAAGAGAGCATCATTACCTATACATAAAGTTTAAGAAATTGGTTACATCAGAAGTGCAACAGGACTTGGGTGAACCAGAATGCAATTCAAAACATGAATAAGGGGAATCTTTAAGACTATAGTTGGGCATTTTCCACCAGAAATCTCGATCCCAAGACAGAATGGCTACATGTTGACTATTTCAAAATAATATAGCTTTCTTACCACAATGCAGGAGTTAAATGTGTATGCTCCCCTAATAAAATTGTTTAATAACTTTGATATAACATAATGATCACCATGACAAAAGAGATGGTGATTTTCAAGTTTAGTAATAAAATTCTTCAGGCAAAAATCACCACACGATGTTTTTTTATGACTGCTGCACTGAATTACAATGCATAGTCTTTGGACCGCACAAGTAAAATTATATCTTTAAATGCAGACAGAAGCCAAGGAGAATACACTTCCAATTTTATTTAGACTTCCTTTTCATTCTGATATCACAGGGAAATCCAGAAAATGTTTATTATTCTCATTCTCCAGTGATTTGAGTAGTAAGAAAAGACTCCCTTATCTAACATTAAAAATGTTACAGGATTAAGCTTTATGTTTGACAAATTGTCAATTAAGACATCCTAGTATTCTCTGTCATTTTATCAACCACATTTGATAATTCTGCATTTCCTAACACATTCAAGTTCAATTCAAGTTCTGAAGGCACTTGTATGTATAAGCAATTATCCTGGATCTCTTCCTCCTCCATCTCAACCAATGTGGAAAACAAAGTCGTGCTAATTTCATTTAGTAGTATTGGTACTTCATAGCATAAGAGGACATTGACCAGAAGTAGCTTTCTCCAGATGGATCATGTCTGATGCCACTCTTTATTCTAAACACTTAAGTCTCTATTAAGACATTTTAAAACCACTGGAAATGAAAACAGACACACAAAAAACCTCAACCCATTCTCCCTAATATTATACCCTGTTGTTTCCATAGTCTCTGCCTCTGTGTTTTTGCTCTGAAAAAAGGATAGTCTTTCCTTGGCAACCAACATTATTACAGGGCCATGCACAACACTGAAATATAATCAGTTTAGTAACACTGCTTTCTAAACACTTGAATGCACAATGTTTCAGGATGACTGTTGAAAATAAAACCATTAAAACAGCATCCAAAAGCTAACATTAGGTCCAAAACCACATAGCAATTTGTGGCCAGCCATAATGCAGAATATAGTCCTATCTTCCCACATACATCTTGGGACTTTTCCCAGTAAATCTTAAAAGCAGCTGCTGAACTCTGGCATGCACGTCCTTTATTTCACAGGCTTTAACTGTGGCAGCACCACACAACTTAGCCCACTTGGTATTCAGACCTGTACAACCGTGACAGATCTTAAAAAAGATGTCCTGTCTACCATTCCAATTCTTCACGAGAGGTTAATTTGCAGCATAACGTCCCTCAGTCTCTGCAGCATTCTACAAGAGAGGGTTTTTATTGAGCACTCCTTTAGTCTTTTTAGCATACAGCCCCCTGACATGGTTCTCTTTGCCTGAATTCCTGAAAGAAAATATTTGTAGTCCAAAGATTCTGAAACAGTTGTTTGAAAAAGGGCTGTTTCTGTCCTGGTGTTCAGCTCCTAATAATGCCATCCATATTCAGGAGCAGCTAGCAGTTGACATATAAATTCCTCATGCAAGTCCTGTCTTGAATTTTTTTTCCTTCTCCCTTTCTCTGCCTTTCAAGGTTTCAAGAAATCCACCTTCGTATGTGAGGAGAAAGAAACTAAATGCAGAAAAGAGAGATCTGGGACTGCCACAAGTTCCAAGTTTGTTTAGGAATTATGACAGAAAGTGACAAGATAATAGAATTCAGAGATATTTTTACAAACTTTTTGTCTTTTCTCCTGGAACATCAATATAAAGTTTATTTCTATAAATACCTTTCCACATCTCTGATGCAATGTGTGGAGCCATAGGTGCAACCATAATGCAGAGGGAAGCCAAGGCATCTTCAAATTCTGTGCTGTGGAGAATAAGAGGCCGAGGAGCTTGCTGAGTAAAAAGACAAGGAAAAGAAAACGAATTGTTAACATTCTGAGGTGGTGGTGGTAGGGGGGAGTAGTTTAATTAAGAAGGAAATGCAGTAATAAAACCTAAAATCAATGTCTTGCTTAGGACAGTGTCATGTCACAATAAATTGGAAACTTATGAAAAGTTCTGGAGAATTAACATCACAACTTTTGGTGCTCTCTAACACTTAGAAGCTAATCCTGAAGCGGCTGGTGAAGACCCTTGGGGATCTGCTCTAGCACAGGAGTCTGAACACAGACTTATGTCGACAACAGTGGTCCTCAAAATCATTTGGACTGCTTCCATTTCTAGAAGTGCAATCTTAGATCAAACCAGAGCTATCTGAGAAGACGTGAAGTACCTGTGTAAGACAGTCAAACAGTGCTGGATGCAGCACGGATTTTGTTGGGATAAGGTTCAGTTGTACAGGATCACAGAGTGGCTTAAGTAAAGCTGAATTTAGTGACAAAGTGAGGTTTTAGAGCTGAAGGAAGCTTTGGGAATGAAAAGCACAGCACTACACTGTCTTTTACTGTTTGATGTTCTGATTGTTTTAGTAAAGCATTCCTCTTCTCTAGTAAAAAAAATGTTCAATTTCTTGCAAAAGGTACTACACTGACAAAATTTGAATCTTCATTCCTCTATTGTGACTTCAAAGAAAAGACACAGCACTAAAAGTAGTTGGATGAACTTTTTCTTTCTTTGTGTGAGAGATTACATCCCATGGTAAATTCAGCTGCTGCATTTACTTGTAATCCACCCCTCTAACGAAACGGCACAGAAAAATGTCAGTACATGTCAGCTTATGAGAATTATTTGGTGGGAGAACACCCACTCCTGCCTACTAGAAAATTGTCCAAAACCAGTGATTTGCTTGACCCAGACCACAAATGTTGTCAGAGGGCATTTTCTTATCACTGATACTAACAAAGTCAGTGCAAACTATATTTGAGTGAGCTACTATCTGCTTTCTGTGTTTAATCCTTGCCCACCTCCTCACTTCCTCCTTTCAGCTGGGAGTGAAAGAGCAAGTGTCAGTATGCTATATGGAAAGTTGTTCTTCAAAGATACTGCATTGACTTCTTTGGTCAAGAAATATGTCAGTGTTCAAACATCTGGCTGTCTGTAGGACACCAGTCTTTGTTTATGTAATTTTTTTTAAAAAACACCAGAGTATCCCAAGCTTCAGTTATCTCAGTACAGCACTTGTGCATAATCTACTCAACTTTTTGTTAAGTTCCTTGATTTTGCCAATAATCTCCTCAGAAACCAAAAGGTATAAAATGGTATTTCCCTAAAGAAGTTGAAACTTTCAAAATTATATTTAATTTCTGGTCTAGATCAAGTTGCCATTATATGCCTGAAGGATTGTTCAACCACATATAAAAGTAGTAACAAAAGTAATGATAACAGTTTATTACATTTCATATATCACCACTGGCTGATATAGAACATAATCTAAATAAAAAATGCTAAAGACTTAGGTTACTTTTATATCTGTTTTAAAAAGAGGAATTTGCAAACTCTATTACTTGCTGACAGTTCAGTGGTGTAAGCTGTCTTTGAGGAACGTAATATTTTGTGTGATTTTCCTTGCAAAGAATAACCCTTCTAAAATCAGAATGTTTGGTAATTCTGTAACCTACTATACCTAGCTACCTATGCATATAGAACAGAACTAAACAAAATGTATCCTTTTGAAATTACAGGATGCAGATGCAAACATCAGAATCTAGTGGCTCTAATATCATCAAGCTCCTCCTGCAAAACTATATATATTTCAGGGTTTCAGTGATACTGGAATGTGCTGCTTTCGAACTGAATGATTCAACACGGCTCTTGACTTAGTAACACTGTTTATGACAGTCAATGATTTACAGAGAGCTGGACCTATAGTTCAGGAGGTTCCTGCTTTGTATAAAGCCTAATATGAACAGAGTCTTAGAGAAAAATACCTTCATGAATACCACGTACTTACATGGAGAATATTAGTGAGGCTCATCAACCGGGAAATAGCTGCATTGAACAAATGGTCCTTCATGAAGTACTCGGTTACCTTGAATTAGAAGAAAACGTCTATCAGTAATTACTTAAAATTCTAAACCATGGAATACTGGTTTTTTAAATGAAAAAATATTACTGATAATCTATTTCAATTTATGAAATATGTGCATATTACCTCTTACAGGAAAATCACTTCAGTATGCAAACACATCATATGTGCAATCACACGTGTGTTTGGGAAAAGAAATCATATAAAAATTGAACTGATTAGCTTCCCCTCAGTTTCAGAATTTTAAAAGCTTTAATCAATTCTAATGAGAACTGTGCATTAGCAATCACCCTTTATTTCCTTTAATAAAATAGCCTTCCTTTGCCCCTACAAGGGGCCTTCATTCTTGTAAATCCATTTATGCTGGTCAAAGCTTGTTCATAGATTGCAAGATTATAATTCTAAAGTCTGTTAAAAGATCTGGAAGATCTCTCACAACAGGGTTTAAATTGGCAAAAGTTTTTATCCACAGAAGAATCTTTTCAGTCAATTTTGCAGGTATTTATGTCTCCTTCTGAGTCTTGGATAATTGAATTGACGCTAATCACAGTAGGAGACAACAGATAAGCAGAGACAAACAATCATTTCAGTATTTTTTTTAGGATATCCTAATATATTTTCACCAAATAATTCTATATAGAACAGCAGGTATGATAATGAGGTATGAAGCAAACACATCAAAAGCTTTCGTTAGGGATAACCTCCAGCACTCACCTACAGTTTTGCTACTGGAAATGGAGTTACTTGAATCCTAGACTGATAACATTTTAATACTGTAACATTTCATCCCTTAAATGAGGTGCACCTCCTTTAAATAAGTTCTGTCCCATAGAATTTGCGGGTAAATAAATTTATACAGAGAATAATTCACTTAAAAATAGTGAGTTACTCATCTGAGGAAAAAGCTTTTGGCTCTCTAAGTCAAACATATGGTTTTAGCATAAGCAGTAACTTATTTGGTCAGTTACAAACTATGTAAGTGTTTCTTTTAACCTCAGAAATCACCATATTCTTCTGCTCCCAGATATTTTTCGCTTCAGCCTTCTCCTTCTTACTCAGAAGCTCGGGATTGGGCATGGTTCCTGAAGTCCTTGCTTCAATAACTTTGGTTACAAGTGCCCAGAGGCGCACCTGCCATCTCTGAACGCCTGGCATAGCATCAGCTGAGATTAATGAAAGATTTCAGAAACAAATTTCAGTTACAGTTAACGAATCCAAAACTTTGAAGAAAAGAAGAAAGGACACAAAACACTAAACATTTTTAAAAAAACCCTGTATTTTAAATGAAAGATGTCAATGCAATTAAAAATGCCTTTACAAGTAATTCTGGGTTGCTTTAATGGAAAAAAATCAATAACATAAAACAAAAGTATTTTTCTGCAATGACTTTAAAATATATATATAGCAAGAACATAGCATATATAGCAAAAGTATTTGCTAAAATCTGTAAAATAACCCAACGTTATGTCAGTGTTAGAATGCTCATCTCATGTTTTAATGACGCAACAACCGAGTTGTACATGCTCTCATTTTTTGAACTCATGGAAGACTACAAATACATATACACACACATACTTTTCAAATTGAGAAATTTCTTTTAAAATTTGACTTTAGAAATCACATATACTTTTGTTGCTACAGAGATCCTACTCTGCTAATGAGTTAGGGCTCTGATCCTTGGTACCATGTTTGGACACAGGTTAGTTTGGGATGTGGAGATTATAAAGCTGTTCACCATGACCCTGAAGGCATCAGTCCCATTCTGTGGCTGCTCTAATGTGTTTCTGTGACCTTGGGATCGCGCTAGAGAGAGGCCCCAAGCTACTGCTGCACGCAGCCATGTCCTCCCTGTGGTGTGGTGCAGAGACACTAGTGAAGGTATGCTTGAGGTGTGGCACTGGTACAGCTTTAGCCCTCTCTTCCAGATGGACTGTGCAGCACTACATCACACTGCATGCACAGTATCAACATATCGTAAGACATCCCAGCTGGCAAGAGCTTCCAGTTCTGCTCTGGCAACTGCACTTGAGAAGTGCCTGGGCTACTACTAAACTGGGAGAAGTAAAAGACATGGAAGTGACTGCAATACATGTGAATTATGTGTCTGACTGCACTAGATGAGAGACTGGGAACAGTGAAGCTGATTGACTATGTCTGCATGATCTTCATGAATTCTCATAGGTGGGACTGGGATAATGATGCTGTCCCCAGTCTTCCTATCTCCTATTCATACCAGAAGACTATAGATCATCTAGACACGATAGGCTTGGAATTATCGAGACCTTAGTAATGGTATAATAAGCTGCTGGGTAAGTTTGACCACATCTGGACCTGCGAAGTCTGGGAGACTTCTTTGCCCACACCACGGCAGAGAATGACACAAGACCCTGCTTTGACATTCACCACTGAAAGGACAAGGAATTCAGTCCAAAGGGCAATCATCAAAAGGCTATAAAAATATATCCAGTGAAGAGAGAGATCACAACAACTGAGAATCAGTGTTTAATATGCTCCAAATTAGACAATTTTCTGTTCTGGGTTTGCATGGCAAGGTTTTGGTAGTGAGGGGCTACAGGAGTGGCTTCTCTGATAAGCTGCTAGAAGCTTTCCCCATGTCCAACAGAGCAAATGAAGCTGAGCCCAGGAAGAAGGGAAGAGTAGGGGAAAGGTGTTGTAAATTTGCATTTATTTCTCATTACTCTGATTTTAATTTCTAAGAAATTAAACTAATTACTCAGTTGAGTCTTTCTTCCCATGATGGCAACTGCCGAGTGATCTTCTTGTCCTTATCTCAACCTATGAGCCTTTTGTTGTACTTTTCTCCTTCCCTCTGTCCAATTGAAAAGTGAAGAGTGACAGAGCAGCTTGGTGGGCACCTGACGACCAAGGTCAAACCCAACACAACTTGCTTGATTTCTTCAATTTAAACATTCACAATTTTGTTATCATTAAGAAATTCAGACCAAAGCTTAAATGTTTAAGACATGCTTTTCATCTACTATTTTCTTCTCCCCTGGAAATATCTTGATGCTGCTAAAATCTCCTTTTGCTCACATTTTCCAATACTCTCAACATGACATGACTCCAAAACCTTTCTTTGTATTTCTCAAGTGGTAAACAGGTTGGTTTGATTGAGTAAAGCCATTTTTGGTAGTATTATACCTGCACGTGCTTAGCTTTCTTAAAAAATGGATAACCACCAACCTCTTTGCAACTAGGATTTTCTACACGCTAGTCTCTCAATAACATAATTACTCCATTTTCAAGATCAAAAAATTCAGCATAAAGATTGTGCATCACTGAATTAGCTGCTTCAGCTGTGTACTGTCAGGGATGCAGCTGTTAAAGCTTGATTCCAAGTGGTTCATTCTTTTTAAGAGACCTTTTCATACGCCTAGCTCTCTACTGTTGCGATTAGATAGTGACAGAAAGCCAACTGAGAAGTCAAAGTCCACTCCTCCAGTACATACAATAGTATGAAAATATATAAATGAACACACATGAACATAACGGGTGACAGACACCAACTGAAATAATGCTTAGTGCAGGCTGAACTAAGTAGCAAGAAATTAACACAGGAAAGAATGAAGAACTACACTTTTTTAAAGCAGGTGTTAAACAAGGAGTGTTTTATCAAAGCCTTATGCAACAAGAAAGCTAGATTTAAATGAATGCATAAGACTACATTAAAATGCATGAACCACAGTAGATAAAAGAAATTAAGACCTGTCAGTATGATGAATTGCATGATAGCAGTAAATAAGTGCATAGGAGGGCAAGTTTGAACTTACTCAAGTAATAATCCTATAAAAATGCCACGTCTACAAATATTAGTTACTAGGAACTCTGGTTATGATCTAATGAGATTCTTCTGAGAACTATTTCATAGTCCAGTTTACAAAAGCCATTGCATGTGTGTAAATAAAGGGAAATAACAAAATGTTGTAAAGTTTTATCTGTAATCTGATATGATTAGAGAAAGCTTTTCAGTTGATTAATCATCCCTAATTTAAAAATAAAGAGAATGAGGTCCAAGATTGCAGAAGAAAATACCACTTAAATACTTTTCATATAATGCTTTTAGCTTATAAGAGGTAAGCTGCTTGCAATGATCTTGCAAGCCCGCCTCTCAGTGACAGCTTTGTGACTCCCTCTCTTTTAAAAGAAACAAGCAATAAAACCTGTTTATTATATTTTTTTGATTAATTTGTTCCAAAACTTGGGCATCAAGACCTGTATTAATTTCATGTTTAAAATATAACACGCTAGGAAAAAAAACCAAACACAACAAAACAAACAACAGAAATAATCTGACTTACTTTTAGCATCCCACAAAATATCTTGTTCTGGAGGAGCAGCAAACAGAATGTAAAGACGTAGGGTGTCAATGCCATAGTCTTTCACTAATTCTTCAGGGTCTATTCCATTGTACTTAGATTTGCTCATTTTTTCCCAAGTAACTTGGAGCTTCTCACCAGTTTTTAGGTGAACTGGTTCAGTTCCTAAATATTAAGACATAAAAAAAAATATTAAACCAAATTTTTCTTACTTGTAACAGCAATTAATTTTGTTCCCTAAGCATAAGAAGAGACAACTATTTCTTGGGTTTTTTTTTCCCTAAAACAGCTTAAAGAGGAAAATCACCCATTTTAAACACTCTCTTCCCTCCCAAGTTTTTCCTACAGTAATGTTTTAACAAGAGTAATATCCCAATGCTTCCATCACATTATGACAAAAAGTCTCATAGAATTTGCAAGCTGTATCTAGCACTCATCCCATGTGCTACCTTGAGAGCCCCTGAGATTTAAGCATTGTTATAATCATGACATTTAAAACTGTCTAGATAGGTGTACTGATTTGGTACAATTCTGACTTGCACTTAGCTTTTACAAATACCAGATTTACAGGTTTCAACTGCAGTAAGTTATCCTGAAAAGAATGTGCCTTCTGTCGCATGAATTCAGAGACAGAATGGGGCATTTACACTAAAAAAGGTGCAATTGAGCAAAGCCATCTACTGCAGAAAAGCCCTATCTTTTCTGGAACAAAACAGTTTAGCAGGCAGTGGAAAAACTTAAGAGGGTTGTTTGGTTGCTTGTTTTTTAACTGACTTACAGGGTTTGTATGCAGGAGAAGAACAATGAAAAGAAGGTTGCACGTGAGGAGCGCTTAAGGAAGGCATATATGACCAAACCACTTTTGTTGCTACAGGTCCCATAGCCAGGACTTGCTGGTCCAGCTTATGCAATGAAGGCTCTAGAAAGCACTTGAGAAACAGCATTGTTTCCTACATCCTTTACATGCCTAATAGCTACTGCATCTGTGTTAGTTTTGCCATGATGTTTTTGTAGGCTGTCTGTTTACTGGGACTACCGGCTCCATTCAGCAAGCTGCTGATCATTGTCTTAACAAAACTGACTTTTCATCTTTTGGACTATACTGGAGCTAAAATAATAACATAGCACTGCTTCTGTGTTTGGATGCAATTAAAGGCTGCTGGATTAGTAGGATCTCTGTGCACTCAGCAGTGCATGTGAATCCAAAACTCACAGAAGTTGCTCACCAATTTAAATATTACAGGAGTTCATTTTCTCTTTCAAATTTTCCCAGCACTACGACCTGTAAACTGAAGAAGTCCCTGGATGCACCTATGTCGATTTTCCCATGCAGTTTCTCTTACCAGTGAGATCAACCTCCTCTCTCTTCAAACACTGGCCTGTTGTTGTTAGTCTGAATGTCTGATTCTTGATAAGACCTTGAACCAAGAGCTTATGGAAAGGCTCCCTAAGGACGGAATGAAAAAGAAACTGTTAAAAAGAGCTATCAAAGAGCATACCTTATGATAAGCCTCGAGTGTCAAGCCAATCAGGCACAAGTATTTAATAAAACAAGAATTTCAAGCTGACTATCATAAACAATTGTCACCTTAGAAAGAGTACTTTGTGCCTTTATTCATTGTGGCTGGCTGGCAAGTATAAGTATTTATTTGCATTCCACACATATTCTTGCACCTTGATTTAGTACTAAGTTATTCTAATGTCACTTTTCAAATTAGCATATGGATAATACACAGAAGTTTCTTGGCCAATCATGCAATTTCCCTAACTTCAAGCTAAATCTCTTGCGTAAAAGCATTCAAGTACCTGGCCTCACTGTCTTACAAATATTTAGTTCTAGCTTCTCTCTGAGGAGCACAGTATTTTGAACAAATCAAAATGTTGCTGCACATGTCTTTCTATAGAGATAAGATCGTTTCTCTAACATAAGCACTTGCATGCCTTGTCCCATTGCAGAAATAGCCATGGAGGCCTAGCTGTACGAAATAAAATACACTAGAAAAAAACCCTGGAAAGTTTGTAAGTCAGTGCTCAATTTTTTAGCATCTTGAATGTTGATACTTTACTTTTCTAGCAAAATTTACATCAGGGAGAGTAAACTGTCATCAAATGCATGGATGATAGGGCTAAAAAGAGCCTTAAAGGGCAGTGTTGCACTCAGTAAGAAATAAACTCTAAGTAAACACTGCTCTGGTTGACAGATATATTATAGCGGCCACCTCCTTTAATGATCTTGCATTTCTAATGCACTGAGTCAGATGTCTGTCCCTGTGTTCACAGAAAAAAAAGACAACAAAATTAATCCCTAGAGCTTTTGGTCCCCACTCAATAGTCCAGGAAAGTAAGGCAGTTCTAACAGCAGCCTCAAGAAAAAGCAGAGGTCAGGGAGGAGGTATGGAGCCAGTCCCAGAAGGCACACACAGTCCGGGAGCCTTCTCATGGGATCCTCCAGCACAGAGACATCAGTGACCATCCTTCTGGAGGACACTGGGTACTACTGGCTTGCATTTCCTAATGCCCACATGTGTGCTCAACTTTAAGCAATCTGAATTCTCCACACTTGCACCTAACAAAGCCTCAAGTGCGTACAAAACAACTTATGTAAAAAGGATATATCACTCCTATTTTCTAGTTCTTAAAAATCCCCCTAAAGAAGAAATAGTAAAAGCAGACTTCCACATTTTACTTCACATGTACAAAATAGTCATAATCCAAAACACTACTCACTTTTAAGGAGTTAATTTAGTATTTTACATTATTAGGAAATACAAATTATATGACCATTTATCTCATTATTTAAAACACAGTAATTTATTTAATAATACTGTTCAAGTATTATTAAATTGTATAACAAATCATGAATGTTTTCACCATACTAAAACAGGTATCTTCCAAGTACTAGTTATTAAACCCTTTTGATGACTCTGATGTAAGGATATATCTGAAAACAAAACCTTAAATTGGGAGAAAGAAAGTGACAGGCTTCATATTTTATCTTCAAAATATTCATGTTTGAACATGAGTTCCTTCCTTGCATATTTCATATACTTCTAAATATTGGGCAAGTACTGGTATGTATTGATGTCAATTTGTCACAAAGAAGTATGAGTCTCTGCCATGCCACCTTATTTTATCAATAACGTTAAGTAAGAGCAGCAATTCAAACATCTCTTACAAATATTTTCTAGACAACACTTCACATTTTGCCTGAAAAATCTTGTTGTTTAAAAATAAAGTAAAGAAACTTTAGGAGACGAGAACTGAAGTCAAATTTAGACAGTACAAACAAAAAAAAGGATTTTAAAAATAGGATGCAAAAATCATCTAAAATTTCAAATAATTATCACAGAATTAGAAGGTGAACATTTGGAGCAAAAACTTTGTAATCCTGTGAACAACAAGGGTGGGAAGTTGCTCCAGCAGATAAGTTAAGGATAAGTTTTTTTCTACAAAATAAAGACATTACACCAAGGAAAAAATAAAATAATTTCCCTCTCTATCATTCAGTACTTCAATCTGCTTAAGATCTCAAACAGTTATTAAAATAGCTACACTTCCTGCTATCTAAAATAAAGCTAATGAGGTAGCCAGGCCATCCAAATCAGATAGGCTTTCCACTGGAAGTGATTTTTCAAGGAACACTTCTTTTTAATGACAAGGAGCTAGTTCAGATCATATGCCAAGTTATTAAAAGCTGAATGCAGGAATGGGCATTTCTTATTTTTGTTTATGCTGACAGAGAGTGCAAAAATTCAAGACAAAATACATTACCAAGTATGGGGAACCCCCCCGCCACATGTTCCTAGTGGGAGACCGCAGGAGAATGGAGACATGCCCAAAATGAGAAAGCCAGAGCCTGTCTAATAAACACAGGGCTCAGGAACAAATTAGGCCCTCCACTGAACGTCTCCCGAAACGCACAGTGATTTTGCCAGTGTTGTGGTGGCTCCATCTCATGTTCACATGCAGAGTTACACTTGGATTTACACGAATAAAACTGCACACCTCAAACCTTCCCCTTCGAAGACAGCAATGCGGTGCTTGGTTGTGGAAGGGAACTGCCAAGGGGCCACAGCACAGCAGGTGTGATGAAATTCTGATCTAAATACTGCAGCACTCAGTCACGGCATCATAAATACCTCCTGATCCAAACCACTGTGAACAACGGAAGTTGTTCAGACATCTTTAGACACACAGATATTACTGGCACAGTGAACGAAGAGGCGTTTGGAGTTTCTTTCAATGCTTAATCACATTTCAGATTGTAAGAAAGCTGGAATGGCATAAGCCTTCACCAGTCTGTGAAGCTGGTTTGTGCTCATGCCGAAGTATGAGCACTGAGATCTTGGTCGTGTGCAGCTTTTGATCATGTTGTATGTCCCACCTGTGAAGTCTGTCTGACATCTCTGGGAAGGATCAGCTTGCTCGCCATGAAGTGTGTAACCCATCTTTTCCCTTTCTGTAATGTTCATATACAGGTTCATCTCTGTGATAGACCCATCTCTATACCTAGGACCTCGCAATGGGTAGCAGGGCAAGTATGACTGACAGATCAGTAATTCCTGCTCAGTGCCATGTCCTCATGCTCTTTGCTTTGCTCTGTGCAAGGTGAGCAGAACTTTCAATCCAACTACAAATGACCTGGCTGGAAGGACTCTGTGGAGCGTGCCACAGTTATAAATAGTGGATTCAGAAGAAGGGATAGCCCTAGCAAGGGCTCACTGCATGTATTTGTACTGTGCACCTTTAGAAAGGTCACGAGAACCTGATGCTGTGCCCTGGAGTAAAGACTTGGTCAGTTACTATCAGCTGAGTTCATGGGGTTGTGAAACCTGCTGTTAGATCTACCTGTAACAACCCAGCAACCTTGTGGAAGTGATTGGAGAATGTGGAAGCTGATCATTTTAGGCAGAAAAAACATGATACAATATTGAACATTCAAGATTCCACACAGTCAACAGCTGAGTGCTTTTACTTAAAATTAGCACTAGTGATAAGGTCCCAAATGAATGCAAAGCAGCTCTAACATCCTCCCTTCACAGAATAAGCTATTTCTGTCACACACATATCTTCTTTTATTCTGTAATGCATTATATGAAAAAAGTGACTTCTTAGTCAGCAGATTTGCTCTCTATCACAGTCAAATCTGCTGACTTAATGGCAACAATAAACTTTTTTATTGCTTTAGAATCCTTCAGAGAAAATGTGCTAGATTCCATTTCCAACTTATGCATCAGACAGAAGTGATTACTGAAGTCTAGGGAAGGACCAGATTCTATGTAACTTGTACTTGCAGTAATACAGTTGAGCAGCTGTAACTGGCCATGGTGGATTAAGCTGGAACAGATGAGGAGTTTGCTGGCCCCAGCTGCCTACCTGGCCCTTCTCCTCATGGTGGTCACAGCTGGGAGAGCCCACTGGCTTTTGAATTAATTATAGAATCAATGCACTTTACAGACCAGATTGCTAAAACAAATTGACATCAATTTGGGCTTCATCTGAGATCACATCTACGAATACCCAGAGGGTGTCATTTATTCTGCCTTGTCATTACTGAGGAAATGAGCAACAGCTTCCACCATCTTCAGTCCAGTGCATTAAAAATAAAATAAAAGATTGTGCCCCATCTTCAGGGGATATTTAAGGTATATTGACACCTTCACAATTTTAAATGCCTACAAACACTTTAATTTTTTATGAAAGCATGTGTGATGTCTGTAAATGCCTATTGTTATTCTGCATGCTGCCTGTAATATTTCTACAACAATAATCACTCCACCATATTTGAAGAGATTCCTTTGAAAATCTACACTACAGATTTTTAACCTCTGTTTGCAACCACATCATTATATTAATAGCCATTAGTACAGAATTAAAGACTAGCAGGAAATATTTCAATGGATTTGAAAGTCAGAGGATAGGAGCCTAACAATGAAAATTTCCACAAAGAAAACCTATCAAAATAAAAAATTACTACAGAGAAATAGGGGAATCATAAAAATTTGTAAGGATGCTAGATAACACTTTAAGCAGTGGCAGCTCTCATTAACTGAGATATAGCAGAATTTTCTTAATTTAATCAGTGAACAAGACCTAGAACAAGCTACTAGAGAAAGACTGAAAATGCACTAGGGGGCAGTGTTTTTTAACATTTTAGTGTTTTCCCCCAGAGCTGTGGGTTTCAAAACCAAGACTTTGAGCTTCCTAACAATAAGCCTGTTGTTTCTAATCACATTTTTCTGACCTCTGAGACTAGCCCTTTAGCAGTTCAAACTGAAGACTGAGCAAAAGCAGCTTCTGACCAATGCTAAAACATTTAAAACACATGGAAATATTTATAAAGGAGTTACAATTTCCATATCAAAACAAAATCCTAATTTGACTTCATGGCTTCAAAGCACCTAATGCAGTAATGTGCATAGAGTTAAAGCAAGCAAACAATTTTGTGATGAGGATGAATTTGTTACAATCATCTTGCAGTCTGAGCACACGTTGAAGCAGTTCATACAACCAACCCAGAGAGCAGTGCTGTAACATACATATCTTCACACATGCAACGGTTCTTGAGACTGTATATGGCATTAAAGGAATCCTTCATAGTCTTGCAAACTGCTTCTACAGAAAGCAATTTTGATTTTTTTCTGCTATTGTCACTAATTTTTTTTTTAATTGAAGTTAAGAGTTTTCTTCTGCAATCTACCATATTTAGACCAGTCTACAGTATACACACAGCTTTTGTGCTACGGCTCTGTCACAGCTGAATGTGAACAAAACACATTCCAAATTAATACAGCTGCAGAATCACAGAGTCCTTAGATGGGAAGTCATTTGGTGCAACTCTTTTGTCACACCAAACCTAACTTTGGGTTATTCAGGGTCCCATCTGGCTGAGTTTCAAAAATATCTGATGATGGAAATGCCACAGTGTCTCTGGTCAAATCATTCCAGTCTCATCACCTTCATAGTCAAAACTATTTTCCTTCTGTCCAGCTGAATCTGGATGCAATCTGTGACTGTTACTCCTGTCCTTTCTCTGTACATCTCTGTACAGAGACTGGTTCTATCTTAGCTATAAACCTCCTTTAGGAAGCAGACTGAATTACATTCCCTCCTTAGCTTTCTCTTCTCCATGGGGAACACACTCAACTCCTTTAGACTCTCTTTCTCTGCCATATGCTGCACCCCCTGAATATCTTAGTGCTCATCCCCTAGATCTAGTTTGACAATGTCTCCCACACTGGGAAAGGGAAGAGGGAGGGCAGGTCAAAACTAGACACAGTATTCCAGATGTGCCTTCCTGAATGATGAACAGAGATAACCAAAGCTGGACATGGGTTTGCTAATGCAGTGGAACAGACTGTCACGCTGACTACTGACTCACGTGTAACTTGCTGTTCATCAGGACCCCTAAAGCCCTTCTCTGTTGCTATCCTCCCCGCACAGATGGCACAGCCCCAGTTCCGTGGGTAATCTGCTCCATGTCCAAACCAGAACCTTGTCTTTAGATTTCAGACCTGCTTTTCCCCTCATCAAGGTCCTCTGCATAGCAAAGCTTTTCTCAGTGTGCCGTGATAATGAACTTGTTGAGGGTGAGACTTTGTTGCACTGCCAAGGTTGTTGCTGAAGATGTAAAATACAACTGGTCCCTCTTCAGTTAAGCTGAAAGCCTCCCTATTTTGTTGCACATCAAAGTGGACCACTTTGCAAGAACATCTCCCCTGCTCTGTGATCTCACTTTATATTGACAATACTTCAGCCATAGCTAACGTCATTTGGAGAGTTGGAAGAATTTGACTAGCAAGAGAACATTTTGCTGCTGTGTGTTACAGCTCCACTAGATGGCTGATGGATTAGGCTGTAAAGCCTTTTGTAGAATTAATAAACCTAAATTTTCTTGCAAGAGAAAGCTCCGAAATTCTCTGCTTAAAAGGAACAGTGCTTCTGAGAGAAAGGGTCCACTCCACGAGAGAAGAACTAGCCTTCCTGCTGCAGCTGCGCAAGCTGGGGGCAAGAGAGGGAACACAAATGGTCTACATCCAAAATTTCAAATACAGTATTCACTGCAAACTGTTTGCAGGCAAGAAATGAGTTATGGAAACACATTGTCTATTTTCATCAAATTATTGTGAAATAACTTGGGGAAATATTCTGCTTGGCTCCACTAACTAGTCCATCTTTTTCTGGCTCAAAGCTGCTTAAATTCTAGTTTTGGAGCAAAACTACTGCATTTGAGTGCTTTCAGTGCCATATATATGTAGGCTCCTCTTCTACATCAAGTTTTTAGAGGGGATACTAGTAAAGAATGAACTTATATGAGTTGCCAGCCAAGAAATTACTGAGCAGTTCTTCTCATAGGGTCACTCATATTGACGCAATTTATTTAATCCTCTCTGTGTTTGGGAGAACAGGAGAGAGCATGGGGCAGCATTTCATTGTTCTGACACTAGTATCCTCCAAGCTGAGGCATTCCTGGGATGACATTTTATGGTACAAGAGGGCAGAATTTCAGTGGCAATGGGGATGTTAAGCTAAGAACCTATCTGAGAGGCCAAAGAACAGAACAGATGACTCACCTTCCTGCATCAAACTTTACCTCTAAAGCAAATTGGCAGCAGATAAACATACTGCTTTTGCTTATGAAGACGTGTTTTGCATAGTTCAGCTCCAATACTACAATGAATTATAGAAGTGCTTAGTTTTCTACGTACGCATGGTTCCACTGAAATGAATGGTATTATTGGCAGAAAGTTACCTAATTTGAAATAATAGCACTAGTCAGAACCCCTGAAGTAACTAGTTTATGCATGCTTTTGCAGGCTGAAAATCTACAGCAGCATTTTATCACTTGCTCTGAGCCAGTTAATACTCTTCCAATAAAAATGTTATGTATGTACATATACAGAAAGTACAACTGAGTATGAGAAACCAAGTACTGACCAAGTAGGAAAATTTAGGCTTATTCAGTGTAATGTCCTACCATTGCAACAATGTTCATTAATAGTCTCGCTAGTCAAATGAAATATGGAAGACTTTTACAGATATACGGCTTACTTGTGTTTTGTCATCTTTAGATCATGGCAAAAATGGCTGAAAAACCTTGCATAGAATAAGTGCATAACTGCATGCTCCTTTCCTCCGATGTACAAATCCACAGGCATCCAGTAGTCTGCCAAGTCACTATTAAAGGGCCTGAAAAAACACAATTACAGAAAAAATACAATGTGGAAAAGAAAGACTGGCGCTACTAAAGTAGCTCATCATACTTGACTGGACAACTCTGTTTACCAAGAGTAATACATGCGTGATAAAACTTTCATTTTGCTATCAGATATTTTTAATGTTTTAAGAAGTGAAATGCTTATTATAGACAAACATTTAATTTTCACTGAGATGCAGATCCACAAAGAGACTATTTCCCTATATTTCAGGCGAGCAAGTAAGACTTCACATATATTACTTGAGAAAGTGATAAAAAGATTTGCCTGCTCATTAAATGACTTTCTTTATAAATATCCTGTGGCTAGCTTTAAATTTTTTAGCATTTATCGAGTTTTATATACAAATATATTAGATTGAAAGACAAAGGCACGTCCACTCAGAAAAAGTTGATTTTTTTAATCAGAGGTTTGCATTGTTGCCATTAGGGGGCAATGACACAGTTTAAGGCTGCAGAACCTTCTGTAGAGTCAGATAGGTCACTGCACTCCAACTGAAGGAAGCTCGATGAAATGACAGTAAATTTGTCATTTATAGCATATTTACTATGTCATTGGAAATCACCTGCATGGTTTCCTAGCATTGCTTACTGCTTCATTACATATTACCATGTCTCTTGTAATGGGCTCTTGCCTCAAAAATATCATTTGTATAGAAGTACTTCTTTATGACCTGTTTCCAACAACAAATCTACTTGTTTTGTCAATCTGCCCAATTATTCCATCTGTCATTTTTGTAATACCAACACGTTTTTCCTCATAGATTAGCCCAGAAGCAGATAATGGATCTGGGATTCAGGTCTTTAGTGGAACAAATCAAAACTAACTTGTTCATAGGGTTCCAAAATCAGTAGAGTAATTCTTTTGAATTGCAGACCAGTGAAATAAGGCTTATGGAAATGAAGGGTTTACATGTGCCTAGCCTAGCTAAAAAAACTAACTAAATAAATCAAATGCAGGTAGCAATTTATCGCAGCAGATCATATAAGCATTCTCATTTCAATATAAAACAGATTTAGCTACACTAAGCTGTCACTTTGACAGCTGAATGTTACATCTGACTATTTCTTCTTCAACTTCTGGAAAAGTTCCTCTTGTCCACACACAAAAAAATATTTCAAACTGTCATTGGAGAGAAAGCAGTCTGCCTAACTCAGTAATAATAATAATATATTCATGCTATCTAGAAAATAATTAAAATTAGCATGAAATAACAGTGTTTGCAAAAGATTTTTCTTTAGTTTAACTAAATTAGTGCTGCCAATATAAAAAAAATTATCAGCCCAGCAATACTAAGTCACTGGATATATGTAGTATGTTCTCAGACACTGCTCTGCACAATAAATAAAGAAATACTTGCCCAAACAGTCCAACATGTGGTATCAATATTTTAAAATGCAACCCTTTTTTGTCTTCCACAGACTACTTAGTAGGGGTTGTTGCACTAATTTCTCTTTGGAAAAAACAGCGCTATCAAGCAGCGCTACTAAAGGCATACTACGAAGCAGAAAAACAGCTAAATAACTACATCTGCCTTCCCACACTCTCCAGCCACTAGTGCATAGCACATGAAAAATCTCCTTTCATTCATTTTGCATGTAGTGGAAGTGCTCACACAGCAGGAGCTTGCTGTGATGCCACTTCACTTGAGGTTTGCGCACAAGGAGGTAGGAGGAGTCACTAGAATCTGAAAGGAGAGAAATGAAAGTGCTGTTCTTGGCAGCTGGATGTTACACTGGACTATTCCTCTTCTTTCCAGTGGAACAGCACTGTCTGTCCACACACTGAACTGCTCAGTGCATTGCCAGAGAGGATACACTCCGTGCAACTTACCACAGTCTCAGAGAGTCATGGCAGGCTCTCTGTTATTCTTGATGGAACCCTCCGCTAAGGACTGTTTTCAGCTCCTCATCTGAACATTTCCTCTGGGCCCTGCCCCATGATGTGCTTTTGTGCAAACTTCTGCCCCTTGCCCTGTAGCTCCTGTGCTTACACAGTAGTGCCTACACATCCTGCCCTTGTACATCTCCTGGCATGGGAGCAACCAAATTCCACATTTTCAGACCAGCTCCTAGTCTATTGCCCTTGTTTTGGTTGTGATAGAGTTTATTTTCTTCCTACTAACTGGTACAGAGCTGTGCTTTGAATTCAGTATGACAATAATGTTGATGATGTACTGATGTATTGGTTATTTCTCAGCAGTGATTACTCTAAGCCAAGGACTTCTCAGTGTCCCATGAGTGTCAGTGAGCAGATGCACAAGAAGCTGGGAGGAACCACGGTCAGGACAGCTAACCTGAACTGTCCAAAGGGATATTCCGTACCATAGGCTGTCATGCCCAGTATATAAACCGAGGGAGTTGGCTAGGAGGCGCCAGTTGCTGCTCGTGGAAGGGTTGGGCATCAGTCAGCACGCGGTAAGCAGTTGTATTGTGCATCACTTGGTTTTTCTGAGCTTTATCTATCTCTCCCTATCCTTTTTATTACAATATTTTACTTTGTTTCAATTACTAAACTGTTCTTAGCCCAGCCCATGAGTTTTACTTTTTTTTCTCCTCCTGATTCCTCCCCAGCCCACAAGGAGTGGGGGGTGAATGTGTCAGCACTTGTGTGGTACTTAGATGCCAGCTGGGGTTAAGCCACAACATCTCCCCTGTGCTGTGCTCCAGCCAGGGGGCAGGCACATAATGAGGGCAGTGTGGGAGTTTAAACCGTTGTCTGTAAAGGCATTTAGAATCTGGAAGCACTGGAATGTCTGGTCTCTTCCTTCCCTTCTTTTCTGTGCAGCAGACTTGCCCCTGATGGCCCTGTGCCTGCAGCCCTTACCTGTCCGTGTTGTGAGGGTCAGTGTACCTCAGGTAGTACCAAGCAGAATCAACAAATGTATCCATGGTATCGACTTCTCGCCGTGCTGCTGCCTTACACCTGAGCAAGAGAGAAGGAGAAAAGCTATTTTTAGGCAAGTGACAAGCTTGGAAAAACCCCACCGTATACAGAGTGGCCACAAAGACATTTAGATTGAAAACTGAAGGGGTCTGAAACAGCTTGAAATGTTCAGAAAAATTCAACTTCAGTAACAGGGCCAACTCCTTTCCTCTCCCTGTCAAAACATACAAAACGCAAACTACAAAGAAGCCTGAACACCCATCACATCCAGCAATAGCGGAAGATGGCACTGCACTGGACAGCCCTCTTGATCATACGTTCCTGGAATTTTTTAAATTGCCATTTTAAAAGAAACAAAGCACAGACAAGTGTACTCTGCCATAAAGTTAATGGGTACTGAATATATATCACACTAGTTGGGTGCCAGCAGACAAATAATTTTATAAACATTTAGCAGAAGGACCAGGTGGTTGCCTCTCACTGCTTGTCTGTACAAAAAGGTCTTGCAGATTCCATTTATTAACTCTAGAAAAAATTAACTTAGTTTATGAGATGTAGCAAATCTCTCCTAGACCTTGTAGCACAATTTTAGTTCGTAATTACACAAATTGAGTTTTGATTGTAATTATATTGGCAGCCCTGAGAAACAGTTTTAAAACAGATTTTAGATGCTCAAGTTACTTTCTGATAATTTCTCCTTGAATACTAATTGTTTGCAGGAGCCAATAATCACATTTAATAAACTTCCATTTGTTGTAAAGGATCCCTTCTAAAATTCTTACTGTTAAAACAACGAGATTATTCTAATGTCAATTAAACTTTGCAACCTGTGACACTCATATACAAATGCCATTGTATATACGTAAGAAATGTATGCAGTTTATAATTGTATATATGTGTGTAATAAGTATACATAACAAATGGGGACTGGTTATTTAATATTTTCCAATTGCATATTTAGTCTCTGATCAGGCTTGATGACTGAGCCGCAACATGTATCTGCCTGTCTGTCTGATATTTCGGCTTGGCTTGCGAAGGCAAGTTTACGAGAGAGCATCACCACTTAAAATTTTTCTTCACTCTGTCTCTGCCCCTAGTCCTTCTCTATCAGCAAGTTCTTCTTTCAGTGGGAATAGTGTAGTAAAGGGATTTTACTTCTAACTGCTTTTTAATGTAGAATAATAATTTTATTAAATTGTATATATAAGCAAAGACTTGGCCAATGTAAAAGAATACTGAATAGCATTGAAAAAGAATGGCTTTCCAGTCATTCATTGAACCACAATTATATCTGCTTCGTGCCTCTGTGCTCTAAATGGACATGGCTCACTAACACAGAGACAGCACGGGCATCTTTCAAAGTTTATACAATTTATATCAATATTGTGATTACAAGCACAATACTGTAATCTCATTAGACAATCTTCAGACGACTAACACAATTACCTGGACTTGTATAACAATGAATAACTTGGGCATCTCCTCTCATTTATGATTGCTAACATTACGGTCACTCAAATACTCAGACTGTTGTATCTTTCCATCTGGCTCTCCTTATTAATTCTAGATATTAAATGCAACTAATAAAAACCCCTATTACTGGAGACAAGGACTAAAGCCAGGGATGATGTAACTTCTCAGAGCAAGCAAAAGCAAGGATGACTATGCACACAAAAGTAATAGCTCAAAGGATTTGAAACTGTAGCACATGTGGATGAGCAATACTGAAAATAGCTGTCAAATAGGTGAGAATTAAGAAGTCAAATAAAGGTGAGAATTAAAAAAAAAGTGAATTTCAGCAAACTACCACATTTTAGGCTCAGAAAATAATCCTGTGTGCCTTTATTTCTGACTCAACAAATGCCCTTGATTAACTTCTAAGTAGGGCAGCCACAATAACTATATAGAAACCATAAGGATTTGCTATACATCAAAAGTGTATTACTGCCTGGTAAATAAAATTATTTTTAAATTAAGGTTGTGGGGGAAGCCAAGAGTGCAGACAAGTGACTCTCAATCACATGAGGAAATTTTTTCCATTGAAATTAGACTTGTAGACCAAGGCATTTCGGGAGTTTACTAAACATGTGGATATTATTTAGTAAGGCTTCATTGCAAAAGTTGCACTTCAAAACACACTACTATCTGCAATTTCAATAGGCACATCTGAGAAGAAATTTTCTATGCAGAAACATGGGAGTAAATGTCTGTTTTGTGAAAAATACCTGTTATCAACAAAAGTCAAAATACATGTTCCCAGAAAATCATGGAACTGCTGTGCATAAGCTGCTTAATTAGAAATTAAAACCTTGCTGATATGCTACCTTTTAAACATTAAAATGAAGTTAGATGTTATGAATCTGCTGCATTATCAAGAGAGCCATATTGTCATTTTTATGCCTGATTCCCCTGCCTGGCAGCCCAGTAACATACTTCTCATTTGGTCAGTCTGTTAGCAGCAGCATTGCATTACACTGCTGATGAAAAACTACTCTGGGACACCTCATGTTCTATCAGTTCCTTCCACAGAGCCTATATGCAAACTTCAGTGTACAGAGTATCTAAGCAGATCTCAAGATTACACAACTGATTTTCACAACATATCTTTCACTACTTAATTTAGGCTGTTTTATTTCTTAAAAAGTTGGACTACAAACAATAAGGATTACAGCACTGACAAGACGCATATACTTACTATCTCCTTCAATCTGAATTACATGCTGTTATCTGTAACGTATAGTGCATGTAATTCTTCATGATCAAGATTTATATAACTGAGGGAACACTTTATTGTTGGACTATTGCAAGAAAATGAACACAATGTTCGTTTCCTTAATATTCCTTCCCATGAACATTGGTGGTGAAAGATAATTAAAATAACTGTAGTAAATGACGTGAGAAATACTGTTAAGAAATGGGAAGCAGGGAGAAAATCATAATGTTTTTCCTTTTTTCATTCCTCCAACTTAAAACCAGTGAGTTTTGCTTCAGCTTGTTTATGGAAAAATAGCCGTGGGTGTTTGTGTTGCAAAAAAGGAGTTTTACAGAGTATATAAGAAAAAAATCCCTATGCTGAGTCAGATTAAGCATTATTCTGGAGTAGTATCCTGTCTTAGAGCGGTCAGTCGCCAACACTTAGGGAAACAGCCCAAGAAATGGGCAGGTGCAAAGTGATCTCTCCCCGACTGCAGCAAATGCAGCATTGGCTTACCTTGGACAGGAACAGTTCACCCATTCGGGAGTGCTCTCTAAAGGAGAGGCTCCCTTTCCTGTGAAGGTGGTTACATTGGGCAACATCACAGGTAAGTCTTCATAAGGTACAGGAACAGTGCCACACGTCTGGCAGTGAATGACTGGAATAGGAGTTCCCCAGTACCGCTGTCGAGATATTAACCAGTCTCTTAATTTGTCACTTGTTAGGTCTCCACCTATTCTTTTATTTTTGGCCCGCTGAGTAATAGCCTTTAAAGCCTCCTGCCGAGTCATGCCAGTGATCTGATTGAGAAAAGAAAAAACAAAAAGAGAGAAGCAGAAGAAAGAAAAATTTATCCTTGCTGTCAGTGAAAATGCAAGAACAGACAAAAAAAGTCATAAATGTAATTTCTGAGAGTCAAAGTTTATGAGCATTACAATAATTTTCCCTTTCCCACAGCTTAACATCCTCCTGTCCAAGAGACTATTCACATATCAGCTACTCATTTAAGTCTTCTTGCTTAAAGGATATCGTTCTTGATGGGCTGAATAGAACAAGGCTGAGAAAGAGTCTTGTATATGCCTTCAGCCTTCATTGGCAGATATTTTTATTTACTGCTGGTATCTTTATCAGTTGCTGAATACTGAAACTCCCAGAATTCTATTTACTAACATAAGGTAGAAACTGAGGAAATGCAAATGTTAAAACAGCTTGCTTTTTCTCCTGTGCTCATTTTAGGTTTTTCTGTTCTTGCTTTCACAAATACCTTAACCACTTAGATCCTAGCTGGCATGTAGGAGAATTGTGTCTGCTATCAAATACATTTTTTTCAAAAGCTATACCTAAAGATAAGATTTCTATTCCACTTGAGGCATATATGTTACCATAAGGCTGAAACATTTCATTTCAGTGAGCATGTGGAAAAAGGACTAAAATATTATCATTGCAAATCTATTTAGACTATGAAATAACAATCAACATTTAACATAGGTTAAATTATTCAGTTTCCATTATAGAACTCTGACCAATATTGAGGAAAATACAATCTTCCTCTCATGTACAAAAGGAAAAAAACTTTTTTCATTGCTACAGCAGAGGCAACATATTTCATCATTAAATTATTCGTAGAAATTTGGTAGCATAAGCTTGGCTTGATTCTCAACAACAAAAAAAATGATCCCTTTAATCACACAAAGCATTCGTCACTCTTGAGAAAACAGATTTAGTTTGTATTGTTAAGTTGGAAAGAACTCCATACTTGTATACCCACCTCTGCAGAATTAATGACCTTCTCCAAACCATTTGGCAAAGTCTCAATGACTTCAGTGAAAGAAATGCCCAGATTCTTAGCTACTGAAGCATCTTCTGCACTAGTACTAGGAATTCCTAGGAGGGATGAAAAAATTAATCAGTTCAGGGATTGACTAACATGGATATCAATCATCGCTTTGAGGAAAAAAACATTTCATTTCTATGACACTCTCTTCATAATGACTTACGCTTGCCTGCAGGAGTTAAAGAAAAATATCTAAGAATAAAAATGTTTTCATATTCTTTAAGCAGTAAAATTCAAACAGCAATAATTACAAATGCATTTCTCAGTTCCTCTGTAATTCAAATGTTCGTCAATGTCCTATTGCAGAAAAGGCTGAAAATTTGATGGTTCTGAAAAAACTAAAAATAAAGCTACAAAATTTGGATAGAATCACAGAATTTTCAATACAGCTATACTATCTAAATATATTTTAAAACCACAAATTTTAATTCTAATTGCTAATATGAGAATCAAAGAGTAAACAAACAGCTGAAATAGTCCTCCTGTTTCAATACTAAATTTAATCTCTTTCTAATTTCATAGCTTATTAAAACATACCACAACATAACCATCTCTAACATTACTATCCCCTTAACTTATTATCAAAGACATGACTTGTTTATAAACTCAGAAAAACCATTCAAATAACATCAACTTCCTATTCAGAATGTAACCAGTGAGAACACTTCCTACAGCTATTCAAGTCAATTGCAGAAGTCACAGTATTTAAGGCCCTTGATGCTATCTTTCCTGCTGCATCTTATTATTTGGGACAGTCATCCATTTTAGTTCCGGTCTGGAGGATTACCTTTCACATTTATTAGCTTTATTATCACATGTATTCTGAAATAACATTCATGAGATACTAACAGATTTATTATTTCCACAGAGATACATCTTCCTGCACATGTTTCCCTTTCACTGATAATTTAATTAATAGTTCGAACAATCTTGCACAAATGCTGTCATCTTTAAAAGGCAAAGAACCTTATTCTGACAAGCCAATGCCAACATTAAGTTGGTGAAAACTACAGCCAAAACCTCTCATAATATTTGCTGAGCACATCAGAAGTATTAACATACAAACTGCTTCACTCAAAACTGGTTTAACAATCCTCTTTGTTCAGGCAATGAAATGCCTGCTATATATTTACTCTGTCAACACGTGGAAGTTTGGAAGCAGATAACTAAAGAAAATCAAGCAAAACTCCCCTGTAATAAATAACTCCTTAACTAGCAAAATATGGAATTGCTATTTTATCTTTCCAGCAGATGTACACTCTTGCCATTTCAAGGCTCTGTTACAGAATAATGTATGTATCTTAATTTGACAATGAGCTCTGCAGCCTGCAACAGGTGGCTTCACAATATGCTCTACAAATGGAAAAAAGCAGGTCCCACTTTTTGGTTTGCCTTCTTTTGAAAAGGTGATGCTATTAATGTACATTGGCAAAGCTCAACAGCTGGCATCGAGGGCTTCCCAGGAAGAGCTGGGCTGTTTCCAACAGACATAAGACCAAGGTATGGGCCAGTGAGCAAGCTGGAACCTTTTAAGAAAAATAGGATTAGGCATCTCAATTATTTGGCTTCTGTTACATGAGGAAATACTCTGTTTCTCAAAACTAGATTCGTATCTAAAGTGTAAGATGCAGGCATGTTATAAGTAAGGTATACAAGTGGATAATTTCCATTAGTCCTGTAGGGGTCATCCAAGACATTTTTGCACAGTCAGCTGGTTTAATTCAGTCCAGTTGTGCAAGAATAGCCAATACAGGCAGCGGTGAAAGCAGCAGCACCAGGACAGGAAAGAAGTATCAGCAACAGGAAGGCAACCAAAGGGAGCCGAGGGATAAGGAAGGTACTGGGAAAAGGCAAGAAGAGATAACTATTTCTTATTTGGACTGGCACAGAACATTGCCTCTTCAGTGCAGCTGAGATGAGACCATGGCAAGGCACAAGAGTAAACAAAAAGCTCAGTGGGTGTAGATTAAAACAGACACTGGTTTAAAAACTTAGTACTATTTCTAATTTTACTTATAAGGACAATCTAAGCACTAAGCTGCCCAAGTTGGGGGACTAGGCTCCCTGTGCAAGAAAGGAGCCAGACAGGCAGCTTCACAGGACAACCTGGAGAACAGAAGCCCACTGCAGGTGATTCAGCATCCTTTTGCAATGCCCCTCTCTCTCCATGTATGGATCTTCAACTCTAAATCAGGTACCTTAAATTATGGGAATGCTTCCTTCAGAGATAAAGGATCCAAGATAACTCTCCAAGACTACCTGAAAATAACTATTACCTATCCAGAACTATATTACTGACCTCAACACAAATACTATCAGGTAAAAGTCAAACTTGGAAGTTTTGAACATTTACTGTCTGAAACATTTCTCTATAAGGATGTGCATTATTTATGTAAACGTAAGACACAAAAAAAGTCAGAAGTTAGGGTTGTTTGTCAAAAAATGGTACAGTTCTGTTTTAATTAAGGATAGTGAGAGACAGCCAAACACACATGCATTATAGATAATCAATCTCCTTAAGATATGCAGATCCTCAAATTTAGCTCATTAAATGCACTAATTTTATAATATTTCCATTTAAATTTATCATCCTGTAAGTCTCTTCCCCCAGACAGATTCCACATAGCTACTTTCCCCTTCCTTCTTCACTAATGAAGAACAGAATTACAAAGTCCAGGAGAGAGCCTCTGTGTTCAAAGATTTATCGCAACAGTACCTTGTGCTTCAACACGGCAACTGAAAACTATACTATTCCACTTACACATTAAATGTCACATACCTATTTTAGTATCAAGAAAATTATCAAAATTGGTTTTTGCCGAGATGACTACAGGAATCTCCTGATTGGTAAGCAAATTCACAGCTGTCACTGAAGTGAGTGAGTCTGAAAACAAATGTAATGATATGGTAAGAAAAACACGACTGAAGATATGTTAAGAACATCACTTACCATTAGAATGCAGGTTATCTTAAACATACATGAATTTTAAATTACAGTTTTCTTTAAAAAAGAAATAAAATGAAAAATCATATTTCTAAAAAGCTCAGATATATTAAAATGTTCAGTTAGTCAGACTGACAAATTTTCATGATTAGAAAACATACTTATAACAAGCACCTGAATAAAAACAGAGTAAGATTTGGATTACAATAAAAAAAATCAGTCTTTGACCAAAATGCAGACCTTCTGCAAAGTTGTATTAATTAGCTTTAGTAAGCCCTGATTTCTATATTAGCATACAAGATTACAAAATTCCACCAAAAAAATCAGCTGAAACTGCAGGGGAACATATATCCTTATGATTAATTTCTTACAGAAGGATTACAAAGCATGCGAAGTACTGACCACTGTTAAAAAGTCACCTAAGTAACATATTGATTCGCAAACAGAATATTCATGTTACTATTAGAGATGGGGAACCCAATGTCTACAAGGAAAGGGAGAAAGAAGAAAAGACATTCAAGGGTGAGAACTGTAATAAGCTCAAACTGACATACAATGTGCAACTTGGGTGGCTCAGCAAGAGGAAACCCAAATCCAAATACTCTGAGTTTTAAGGATTCAAACCCCAGATCTCACTTTGGACCTATTTCTAACTTTTCTCAGCGCCTGTAAGTTGATTTAATAGATTTCACAGAGTATTCTGAGTTGGAAGGCACCCACAAGGATCATCAAGTCCAACTCTTTAGTGAATTGTCCATATGGGGATTGAACACACGGACCTTGGTGTTCTTAGCACCATGTTCTAACCAACTGATGATAATTACAATAATTAAAATATGGGCTGTTAAGAGCTTCCTTTCACCTGTCTTCATAGCTAAGCTGAGGGAAGTCATAGGTTTGTATTTCAATGCATAAAAGTTGCTTGAAGTAAAGTAACAGCAACTAAAGATAACTGCTGTATCTCATCCCTCTTCTTAACACAAACGATATATTTATTTCTTTCTGATTAATACTTTTTCAAATTTCAGATGTCTGAGATATTGATATTATAAAGAAAATTTCCACATTCAAGCCACTGCACACAGCTTTCCTCCTCTGTTTAAAAAAGGTACAAAAGGAGTAATTCCATTCTTTAAAAGCAACTAACCAAAAAGCGTCAGGAACAGGAAGCTGAGTGGGGAGGGCAGTCTGCTTTTAAAAATAACTTCTTTCTTCTACCCAGCAATAATTTTCATCTTATGCTGGAACTCAGAATAATAACTCCAGTTTATGAAGGTGCTCTTTCCTGTGCTCATTTGCTCACATTATTATCATCATAATCAAAAAGAGATGATATTACAGTCACAAGTGTAAAAGAACGCATACATAGTATTTTAATGAGATAATGAACAACGTAAGGGTCAAAACTTTAACCTCAGACACCTCGTACCGTCAAAACTAGAAGACTTACAAGATTCTAAAGGAACGCAAATTTTTCTGGGCAAAAACCTAAATGCTTGAAAACTGGTTGCTCCCATCTATTTAAATAATAATAGCCTAAAATATGGACCTATACTCCAAAAGTAAAGGTATTAGAATTCTCAGTTACTTTGCGAGAAAAGAGCTTTTTTTGATCTGCTCTAAAACATAAAAACATAAACTCCTAATTATTTAAATAAGAACACAGTGAAGAAAGGGAGTTACAAGACTATCACCATTGAAATGAAAACAATTATACTTAATTCAATAAAAAATTGCAATGTCACTGGTGAATTTTTAAAAAAATCTTTGTTAATGTGAAAATACGCTCTATACAAGGCCATCCAAAATTTCTTTTTATTTAAATGGCATCACTGGCCTTTCTTATATACCATGGCTGAAATGCAAAGCTGAAAAGTTCACGTAGAAATTCCTCTCCTTTATGTTCTCTTCTTTGGAAAATACCAGTCTGTGCCTTGGAGTCTGTGCCTCAAGAAATAGTAAGAAATACCAGTCAATTTCAACTGAAGAATGTATAGAAGTATATTTACAAGTGGCAGGAGCACACAGCAGCAGAGTTATGATTCTGGAATTTTTTCTCTTGAGGACTTACAGCCATCATTATCTCAGCTGAGAGTTTCTTAACTTAGCTCAACCAAAAGGTGTAAGTTTACTGGTAACAGACACAAAAAAGCTTTTACAAGTATTTCTACTTAAAAACCAATATAAAAAATATACTGTTGTCCTTATCAAAAGTCCATGGCACTTGTGTGGTTTGGCTAAAAGCACAAAAACCAAGGTACAGGCACATGCATGGATATGAGTTTCTGCAGTTAGTGCTTTCATTTGGCTCAACTGCAAGAACTGCTAATTTAATCTCCAAAATTCTCCAAGCTTTGCTCACCTCTGAGACAAGGGCTTTATATACTCAACACAATCAGGCTTTGTTTGTTTCTTTTTTTTTTTCCCTACTAGGAAGCAAACCTTTTCAAGGTTATAGAAATTAAGCACTCAAAAAAAAGCAGGATCTGTGCAACCAACACAATTTCCCACAAGATTCCTGCTTCACTGCTGTTGACATCAGATGTTATACAGACAATGAAACCTCATCTTTACCAGTAAGGGGGGAAAAAAGATATTGACCACCAGTCTGAAGTAAAAACAAAAAATATTCAGTATACATTGTATTTACTTTGGTAATTTCAGGTTTTCCAAACAACAAAAAAATACTAGGCCATGGATGCTAAATACAGGCAGAAATGGTGGTAGGAGCCTTCAGAACACAGTTAACAACATTAAAGAATTATCACTTACTTGTATCCACTGTCACTTATTTGTATCCCCTGTACAAGTCATGAATAGGGATACTCTGAATTCACTCCATTAGAGTCTTGTATTAACTAAGGATCTGCACAGCAGAGCATTATTTTGCTATCTATCCGTGATCACTCTGCTACGTATTTGTGATCTATTGCTCTCTTTATATTCCCTGCGACAGGAAGGAATCATTGTTGGTGCAAGAGTTGGTTCTGCTGTCTTTGTGCTAATGACAAATTACCACACAGACGTAAGATTTTCCAATGGGCTGACACAGTCAAACTTGGACTATTCATTTCTGGTACAAGCATTACAGCCATTATAAAAAGAAGAATTCTAGCATAGCTCCTCTCACCACATCTGAAGCCAGGACAGGCTGGTGTGACACTGTGTGACATATACCAAGAATCAAAAGATCTGCTCCCTCTCAACAGGAACAGCTCCTGCTCAGCTTGACACACATTCTCTAAAGATCATTCTCTAAAATTGTTGCTCTTCTACAACAAAATGCAGTATGAGAAAAATGTCACCTTTCCCTGCGATGAACTCCTTCTGAAAGACTTCCTTGAGACTGCTATTACCATGCAGCAGCCTGTGAGTTGGTAAGATATATAAATGGGAAGCTCCATAAATGGCTTCAGGCGTATAGGTGTAAGCTGCTAGCTTCTCTCCTGTTACTTCACCATTAACCTGAAAAAGAGCAGAAAAATTCCCACTGGAAGGGCAGCGGTTTTAGATTCCTTTTTACACAGCTAACGAGTCTACATCACCCTGTAGAAATACACGGTTCCAAACATCGAAGCCAGACACATTCCCACTATAGGAGTTCTCCAGACTCAAATCCTGACAAAACTTACTTTTAAGGCCTTGAGGAAGTTACTTTACAATCTTGCCTCAGTTTATCCAAATATAACCATAAAACTATATAATACTGAATTCATATCTAATATTGCATTGTGCTACTGAGTTAGATTCAATCCCTGGCTAAGCAACCTGGAATCCTTCTATTCGCTTTTAATATGCATGCCCTGTTTCCAAGAAACTGAAATGAGATGTTACCTTTGAAATCTAAAGAGAATTTAAGATTTTTTTTAGCTACCATATGGCTTTCCATACCGCTCTGATGAAGTCAATGCTGTGACTTACGTACAGAAATAAAACAATAGAAGTTGGCACAACATTAAAACAACTGGACACAAAAATGAGTAATAAACTTCAAAGACTGCTTAAGAATTATCACCTGGAACTATCAACAAGGTTTTTATCTTAGGTCAACTGACTGTGGAGTGTACAGGGGTCTTAGAAGAAGATTTTTCTGTAATAAGCATTGACATAAATTTTCAGAAATAATTGATAAAAACAACCTAAATACAAAAAGGCATCTTCTAGCAGGGTGCAAATCAGAGGTATTTAGAAAGTTTCAGCTGTCTCAATTTGAAGTTCCCAAAGATTCAGTATTTTAAAATAAGAAGTCACTTTTAAAATGCTAGAGTAGAGTAAATAAGCACAATAAAGCTTTGAAGCACAAGGGCTGAAATTCAATCAGAGTCTTTAAAAAATCTCTTCTGTCACTATGATATAAATGAAACCTTTTGCCTCGCTTCAGAAAAGTGGGAAAATCTGAAGTCCTTCTGAAGATAATTATGATTTTCTTCAGGTTTATTTTTCCTTCATCTTCTTCTTTCTATATAGACTTCTTTGTAGCTCCATCACTACCAAATGATGTCGTTTCCATTATTTTAATTATTGTATATAATAAATGAAATAATCGATGAATGTAAGCAAAGCAAGTTGCCTGAGGTCAGTCTGAGTCTGACAGAGAAGATGTCATGCAGAGAGGAGCAAAAGCCCAACTAGATCCCAGCTGACTTGTGCAGTTGATATTTCTCTTGGCACTGCTCCTTAAGTGTCCTGGCTTCCAGGAAAGCTTATTAGTTGGCATGTATTTTGGAATAAATACACACAGCCAATTTGCATCCATTTGGACATACAAACCCTTTCCTAAGGAGGATAGCAGGGAGTATCTCTTCAACCCACAAGTGGTGTTCTTTAGGAATCTGTCCTCGTCTGGGCGAGACTATTGTAATAACCTTTAGTAGGTTTCAAGCTTTTGATACCTGAAAGTCCATTCCCACCATGCTTTTCAGGGGTTACAGTTAGCCCAGCAAAGATTGCAGCAATTGAAATTTCTGACTTACCTTTAGCAAGAAGTCAAGAGAGCAACCAACGCAGTCACCTATCCAATTTGCTTGCATTTCTTTAATACCATACCACTCAGGGAGATCAGACAAAGCATCAAACATAGCCTAAAGCAATAAAAGAAAGAATTAGGACATTCAGCTTTTAAAAGCATACAAATTGATACTACGGGTTTAGTTATAACTAACAGCAAAATGGTAAGGTGCTGGTAGAAGAGGAGGCTTCAGGGTGACCTTATCACTCTCTACAACTACCTGAAAGGAGGTTGCAGTGAGCTGGGGGTTGGCCTCTTCTCCCAAGTAACAAGTGACAGGACCAGAGGAAATGGCCTCAAGTTGTACCAGGGGAGGTTTAGGTTGGATATTAGGAAAAATTTCTTCATGGAAAGGGTTGTCAAACATTGGAATAGGCTGCCCAGGGAAGCGCTTGAGTGACCATCTCTGCGGGTATTCAAAAGACCCGCAGACATGGTGCTTAGGGACAGGGATTAGTGATGGACTTGGCAGTGCTGGGTTACTGGTTGGACTTGAGGATCTCAAAGGTCTTTTCCAACTTAAATGATTCTATAACATGCAGCAGAGAAGAAATTAAGTGCCGTCTCCTTCGCTAGCCATAATGTCCAACAGCCAACATATACTTCTACATGTATTTATACTCAACAAGAGATATATCCACATATTTATGTGCTTTCTGATGGGTGGCATGGAAGCGTAACAGACTACTCCAAATCAACTAATATTTGTCCAAACAATTTGAACCGTATGATTTTAATAAATGAAATCTATAAAAAAGTAAAGGAGAAAACAAAGGGACAGATAACTCAAAGCTCATCTAATTTTTCACTTCATAACACTTCACATTTTTTTTTACGAATACTCCATGACTGTCCAAAATCTTTACTTTGGCAGAAGTACAGCCAGACGCACGAGTCACTCGGATAGATGGTGAATATGCTGAACTGAATATCACAGTTAAAATCTAAGAATAAGGTAACATGTTGAATAATTTCTCCTTCAGTTGTGACGTCCAACATCAAATCTGCAAGTTCTTTATTATCCCCTAAATTGCTAACAACCTGCAGGGATAGACAGTAGCTACTATGTGCTGCTCCAGCTAAACAGTATGTAGTTAAGATAATTAGTGAATGTAGAAATCATTCTTTTTCAAGGACATGTTTCAAGTTGTGTTTTAATGACATTCTTAAATAATTTAAAGTGAAATGCTGTAAGAATTATTTTCTAGTTACTGCTCTGTTGTATGTCTATCATTCAAAATACAACAAAAGGCATGTCCTTTGTAAATCATAACATCACACTACCACTTTGGACTTTTATTGCTTTCTACATCTTTAAGAATCAAGCTCATTTATTGATGATTTATAAATAAAAGAATGGTAGGGGTTTGGAAGGCTTTTTTTTCGTAGTGTAACTTTAATCAGTTTTAGTTCACAATTGTAAGCATACTATATCACAGAGAATTCCAAGTTCTCAATATTCTCACTAATTGTAGTGTTCCAGAGACTACTGAGCTTTATCTGCTGTGAACCATGCATGTACATATATACACCTACCAAAGAATAATGAGAAGCTAGAGATATATAGAGAGAGATTTATACACAATACTTGGATATATTCTTTGCAAGAATTTTATGCATTTTAGAAAGAATGAACTTGTGCCAATGCATGCAGAACTGGCTGGACACATTAGTACATTTCTATAAATCCTCCTGCTTGGATATTAATTCAAATCTACATTATATTTTGCTGGCAGAAGCAGCTAAATGTGCATGTGCTCTGCTGAAACTGTACAGTCTGTAATTGTTTGCCAGCAAAACTTTCTAGATGTTTTTTCACTGCAGGATTAATATACTGAGATCATCGGTGTGATAATGACTTTAACTCATTGGTCTTACTATAAGCTATAGGCTACAGTTTAACTTTGCCCAGTTCTTCTCTTGATAATGCAATTGCTTGCTGCAGCTAAATACAGTAAGAGCCAACTTTACTTCACCTCAGTGAAGATAACTAAACTTATTCTGCGTGATGACACAGCCTAGCAGGGTTTGCAAACTCAAACCCTTCACATTTTAATTTGCACATTAACAGTAGTATAGTGTGATACAAAAAAAAAAAATACAAAAAAGAAAAACTGTAAAGATTTTTAATATGGAATTATGTTTCGCAGTTCTTCATACTCAATGCACTACCTTGGTTTCTTGTAATGGCTACAAATAGCAGATGAACCAGAAAATTAACATGTAAACCACAAACACTCTATCTAGTGTCACAGAGGCAAAAAATACAGATTATTCATACTGCTAGCATGTTAATAAGTGTTTCTGAATGGTAAATTAACCTAGGATACTCACTAGCAGGAAAGTAGAGAAACATTAATTCTTACACACATGAATGCACTTGTACGTTCAAAATTCACCCATGCAAATTAGGAGCTTTTAAAAAATGGCTTCAGGAAAACCCTTTTTTAAAAAAATTCATTTTTCAAATCTAATTGCACCCTGCAAAAATTGAAACCCATAAATATATGTTAAAACTGTTATTAATTTAAAAAAATTGCATGTAGACTGTTTGGGTATATGAAACTCTTGACCAACACCACAGCATAGAAATTACTGAATATCACAAGCTAGTGTTTGGAAAGTAAAATATTAACCCCATGAATTTTGCTTCCATGTTCTTTTTTAAAATCATTGCCATATTTGGTCAAACATTTTCTGAATCATTAAAGTAGCCCCATGAATTCCGCAACTTGCCAACCCTGGCAGTGTTCAAGGCCAGGTTGGATGGGGCCTTGAGCAACGTGGTCTAGTGGGAGGTGTCCCTGCCCATGGCAAGGGACGTTAGGACTAGATGATCTTTAAGGTACATTCTAACCCCTTAACATGTTTACTTAAACAAAAATTCTGATCCTTAAGGACATGTATATAACTCCTACTTTATTAAGCAGATTTGTTAACACAGAGAAGACAATCAACAAAAAGATTCCCAGCACACAGGAAAATAAACTGAAGTAAAACCACGTTGGATTCTGAACGGGCCAAAGAACAGCAGCAGCATTACGATCCAGTAAGCAGAGAGTGCTAAGATTATCAAATAAACTCAATTTTCAAATTTCTGATGATGACTTAACAGTGAGAAATTTGGAAACATTAGGTAGCATAGTCCTTCTGCTTTGATTTTTCATTACTCAGGAAGAGACAAGAAAACTTCAAATGCAAACGTCTAATTACAGGAGAAATTACTCCCATCTTAATTAAACACAAGTCAGGGAATAGCATAAATACATTTTGGCAGTCTTTCAGATCTAAAGATAGACAGGCTCAGGAAAAAGCTAAACAAATCAAATCTCAGGGATGAGAATGACTTCAAGGCTCTAATACCCGGAGAAGATGAAGATTCAGGATAAACTAATGTTTCACAGGACCGCTTTACTCTTTCAGAACATACAGAAAATTCTGGCACAGCTAGAAGATGAAAGGCAAGCAGCTCAGCTGATCAGAAAGTCACAAAATCAAGATGAGTTTGCTGAAATTCCATCACAGACAGTGATGACCAAGTCTGAAACTAGAAGTAACACATTTGCATGTAGAAAACCGATCTCACATATCAAGCTGTTTAGTCTGCTGAAGATTATGACAGAAACAGAACTTCAGTTAAGCAATTTTCAGGCAAAAAAGGGTCCATAAAACCCCTGCTTGTAGTTCAAAGAGGGAAGATTCTGCTGAGCATCTAAAAAATTCAATCTCTCACTTTGTGAACTAAAATTTTTAGTAGATCAATACTTGCTATGATTTCATACTTACTGAGAGTATTTCAACTCCTCTGTAAGAGTAAATGAAATAAAGTGAAAAATTAAATAGAAGCTATGAAGTCAAATATATACTCTTTTATCAATGAAGACACTTTAATGAAGTTTGACACATTTGCAAGAAAACGGTCAGCAAAAGGTTGCATTTCAAAAGAATTCAATTAATTAGCAAAATAAAATTGCATTCTACTGAATTACAATAAAATTAAAAAGCTTTTTTTCTCAGGAAGAGTCAAATAAATATTCAAGCTCTGTTTGGATTAAAATTAAATTCTTCACCTTATTTGATCAAACTCCCAAAAGAGTAACCAAACATTAAAATAAAGATTACATGAAATCATTTAATACAACTTAATATATTAACCGAAGTAGAGAAAATTAAAGTTAGGCTGCCCACTGTTTTATTTTGCACTCTATTGCACAGTTCCAACTGTGATTATGTGGTACAGCTTCTGCTGGTATTTAATCTCTTCTTGTTTTATTACTTTCTTTTCCTTCAGTATTTTCTGTCTGTACTATTGTAGGTCACTCTTGACTTTTATTTCCCACATGTGAAGAATACTGAAAACATACATTAAATAGGAGCAGTAACACAGACACTCTTTATACTTCAAATTCTTTCTCATAAATGTCTGGACTGTCAGCAGTTTTCCATTTCTTTACTCTAAAATTTATGGGCAACAAACACCTCTGGTTTGATTATGTAGAAGTGAGGCAAATAAATGATTCCTCAAAAGCAAAAAGTAAAGTCATTATTATTCTCCAGATTTGCTCTTCAGGGCTGTTCTCTGCTTCAATTACCAAAGTGAAGATACACTTCATTGTATTGGAAAGGGAGTATCTTCGTGATGAGTGATTCCATAAATATAAAAGCTCTTTAAAAACATTTGTTGTAATTTTTAGTAGTACTGAGCATTCACTGTTTTAATTAACCTTATACCAACAGGAACTTAAATTGATTTGATGATATTGCTGTATCATCAAATGAGATGCTGTGTTTAAACAAAGGTGAAAAGATCAGCCTGGTCTGGATATCCACAAACAACTTTCTGTCTTGCCAAGCTGACAAAGTAGGTGTCATTTTTTATTAATGAAGTGCTAAGCAAGCTGAGGATGCAGTGTACTTGGTCCCTGTCCAGAAGAGAGCTCTCAGCCTGACTCAAGAGTTTCAAAGTGAGGTTTATCAGGCCTGTTCTGTTGGAAGAAAACAACTATGAGCTAGATCCCAGGGGCAGGAAATGAAAAAAAATCACACATAAAGAACGAAAAACTAACGAGCCAGCATTTCAGTTCTCCTCAGTGATGAGGCATTACCTCATGCTATGAAAAAGCCAAAGTACTGACAAGACTCTTAAAATCCTAAAATGCAGAACTTCAGTTTCATTACATTTCATTACCATTCTGCTTAGTATCTAAGAAATAAAATAGAAAATAAAAAAAAATCAAGCAAAACACAATTACATTAAATAATTCCAAATCTATTCAGACCAGATGCAGCACAAAGCCAGAGAAAAGCTGGAGAAGAACTGGCGGATCATTTCTTCTGTTCCCCCCACAGAGTCAGCACCATGCCCAACACCTCTGTTCCTGCACTCCACAGAATATGAGATAGGTTTATCTCTAAATATCTGTACAAAAAACATTATCTAAGAAAAGGTACTACTTATCTGTATGGCAACTGTAAATTACAACAGCATTATTTTGTTAGTCCTGTTCCGTTCCCCAGTCTTTGAATTAAACATCCTAGGCTGTGCAGAAAAGGGAGATGAGTTATGGAAAAACTTGAAGTTCTAAAGTTGTTTCTGTTTAATTTTCTTCAAGAAAAGATTATTTTTTAGTTATTTGGATGATTTTTGTAAAGTAAAATATGTTAAAACAGAAGAACAGAGACTATAATAAGACTAATCTTACCCATTCTGACTTCAGGACTCAGCTGACCATGCATAAAAAACCCCATAATAGCAACTTACAGGTACACACAGAAAATACTAACATTTACAGATAGATTTTCCAATGAAACTGCCTACAGATTCAGCCGGGTAACCATAGCAACTAAATGTTTTAGCTTAAACATCTTAAATGCACAGACAACAATTTGAATAATAATGCCATCAGTTAAGGCACAGGTATTATACTTTTATCAAAGAAATCTGTCAAAAAGAAAAATGACAATTAAAATGTTCTTTAAAATCCATAAAAGCTCCTAGACCATTTCATATGTACTTTACAGTTTAAAAAAATGGGTCATGATTACTTTATTACTTTACATAACCACAATGGTTTCTGCTAAGCATTTTAAACCATGGTCAATATTTTTGTTCTTTGAAAAATATTCATTGCTGACAGTAAATTGCCATGTGAGCCAACACTGCTTTGTTTGCATTTTTTATTGCAAGAAAGGAGCATGAGCTGGTGCAGTAACAATAAAGAAATCAAAGCAAATCCACAGGAGATGATTCCTCTTGACAGAACAGAAATCTGAAAAATAGTTTGTGTAGGAATGAAACACTGACTCCTGTAACACACATGACTTCACAGCCCATTACTGATCATGTAATTCCTTGCTGTTATTTGAAGCACTGCAGATGAAGATTACTCTGACTTGTTTTTATTTTTATTAAGGTTGTGAGACACAAGGAAAACATCAATGATAAATGGGTGCAAGAGAGAAACACGGATGACTAGAAAGATTATCAATATACAGTAAAAACAGGCTGAATAGTTACAACAAAATAATTTGTGGATGTTCCAAGTAGAAAATAAGTTATATTCATACATATTCAACCACTATTGCTAGCTGGTAATTTGCATGAAGAATTAAGGGAAAGCAGATTCTTTAAATATCTCTTAAATGGAACTTTGTCTATTAAACAAGGTTATGAAAGAAAGAGTTATATTTTTCTCTTACACAGGAGACAAGTGAGTGACAAAAACTAAAGATATTTTCCAACATACTTTCCTGCTACGTCAACTTAGAGAAAACTCAGGTGTAACTTTGGGAAGGAATAGGGAACAGATCTGCAGAGAGCCTTGTTCCAGAAAAAGGGCAAAGAAGGTAGAAGTTTCTGACATTTGGCCTTGAATTTCTGTAAACTTTTCAGAAAAAGCATTAGTCACCATTGAACATGCAAATGAAAGGTGACCAGAATCAAACTGCTTTCCCCATGATATACCAAAAGCAGACAAAGGCCTCACTGTAGAAAGATGAGTGGGACACATAAAATACTAACCCTCTAAGTTTGAAAGTAGCCAAAGTGGGAAAAAAGGACATATCTTTCCCAAAAGGTGCAAGGATTAAATTACTATCAGATAATCTCTTGGTGCCTTCTCATTTTTTTATTTCAAAATATAAAAGTAGTTAAAATTCAGTGGTTAACAGAAATCTAGACATACAGCTCACTGAGAGCCTGATCCACTTAGCTCTCTCCTTTTTCCCAAACTTAGGAAAAGCATCTTGCATGAGGAAGGATTAAATCTGCTCTGTGCCCATGAACTTGTCCAACCTGTGAGAAAATACCAAATGATTTTGACCACGCTAATCTGACACCATCTTAACTTTTTGGACACCTTCTAAAGAAGCAGAACTGGACGAAAGTTGTCCAACAGGCAATTGACTCAGAAATAGGGAATAAAGAGCTCAGGGCCAGACAAGTTCTGGAAGGGCACACTTCTGTTTCTATTAGTGTTTTATTGCAAAAAAATGTCAACTGTGAATTTGAAATCCATAGGCCCACTACAGATCTTTATAAGGTCTTCTCAGATGTCCCTTTTACAGGAGTCTGGCATTTGGCTTATCATGAATAACCTTCAACATATAAGCTCAGCTTGGATATAAATGCTCAGTGTGGCATCCTGAGCCTTCAGGAACCTAAAAATAATTGCAGTGGACTTACTATAAACATAATCATGGTGAGCCCCAAACAACTGACAAAAAAGGGAAGCAAGATCCATAAAGAACCTAAATGTATTTATTCATCATTAGAAGCACAAATATCTGAAGTCTCTGAACTGTGAACAATTTCAGGAAAAGGAAGTTGTACTGGTAGTGGTTCCGGTCCATTATGTAAGCCAGGAAAACCTTTATGGAAATAAGTGTCTTCAAAATCAGGAGACGTGAAATAACCCACCCTGCTGAAGTGAAGGTATCATTAGCACTAATGTTATCATCCTGAAATCTTATTAGCGATTAAAGATCTTTAAGTTTTTGAAGTTTAGGAGATGTCTCTATCCTTCACAACTACTAGGAGTAGCTCTGTAAAATCCGGACCCTCCACTTCAAGACGAAAGGGTCTATAAACAGTAAAAGTAAAGGAACATCTCCCTCTCAAAGCCCAGTCTCCTGGCAAGGGCTTTTGAAAAGAGGTGGGGAAGAAGGTTTAAGGAGTAGGCTAGGAAAAGCGATTGCTGTAACCATGGTGTTCAACAACATAGGACAATATGGATTCAGATCAACTGTCAACAGCCTGAATCCAAAGAAAAAGCAAACAAATGAAACATATTTGGATGGAAGGACTCATGGCTCTTACCACTCCTTGAAAAGTACCGGGGTAACCACCACAATGAATGAAGAAATGTGTGCAAAGTTGAGTTTTAAGGATAATTAGTCAAGACATTTGGAAAGAGGAGCCAAAGTTGTAGCATTTAAGATCTGTTATTTGGCTTCTGTCAAAATGCTGTTGTGAAGCTTCCTGATTATGTCAATGTGGACACGGAGTTTCTAAGAGATTGAAAGACTTGGCCAGTATTAGCTCAGATACAGTCTCCCTCTGAGGGATTGTCTTTAGTTGTGGCTTGCAGTTCATGGGCATTCAGCGTTGTATGGCCAAAACAGTCCTCTTCAGAAAGTAAAACACAACACGCTATGTTATCTAATCTCTTGTAACTTGAAAGAGGAAAAAGAAAAGTACAAAAAAAGGGAATTTATTTGTCCTAACCTTCCAAGAATGAAATCCTTCTAATATCAGACATCGGACTTAGCATAGCAGAGTCTGGTAATCTGCTCTTCTTCTTTGAAGGTTTGGGAATTAAAAAAAAAGTAATACTTCTCCCTCTACAACCAAATGTTTAAAGCCCTTGCCAGAAGAAGCACAGTGAGACTGAAAGTGTGCCAGAACCACAGCAACAAAAAATGGGAGTCAGTGGAGGGTGAGTAAAAAGGAAAATCCAAACCACCTGCCGATACTTAGTAGCATCTGTCACTGTGCAAGAAGTGGGAGAACATGAAGGCAATGCTTGCCAAAGCACTTGAGCTCAAAGCAATATGGCATCATTCATGGATCTGGTTGTATCAGCTAGCATAGACCCTACAGAATACCAGCCATGAACAGAACAAAATTTTGGGAGATCTTTACAGAGATCTGTAGAGTACTCAACTGTCCTCTGTAGCAATGCTTTAAGATTTTGTAGGGGTTTACATAAAAGTTCATCCCCAAATGAAAAGGAGAAGCAGCTCTCATTCATGATACCAGTAAGATCTTCAAGAGCAAAAGGTCACTTGCACATTTACCCTTCCTGTAGGTAAAGGAAATGGTAGTCTCCTCAGGTGACATCTTTGTGGGGGAAGATGAGGGGGTGTTGTGGAGGCAAAAGTTCCTTATCATCTGCTGAGCCTACTTATTGGGGAATGACATGTTGGAGACGCGATAATTCCAAGAGATGATGCCTTTCCTGTAACAGCATTTCTAGAGGGTGAATATTGAGCAATATAGGCAATATTCCTGTAAGCCAAGGGTATTTTCAAGGTTACTGAAAAGCTCCTCAGTCTCGTCTTTTGGTTGTGATGAGTAAAACTTTAAGGCTGATTCACCCCTCTTAGAGGGACATAAGAGAAAAGTGATTTGGTGTAAGTATGGATACAGTCCAGAAATACCAGTCATTACTTCCTACGACCTTTATAAAGGTAATAGACAAAAGACATATCAGTAAAGGTAAAAACTCTAACGAAGCTCCAGCCTCAAACTGAGGGAAAAAGTGAGTCGGGGCAGACCCTGAAATATCACAAAGGTCATAAACCATGAAATCTGGTGACAAAGGCACAAAAAAAGCTCAGAACATTGTGATCATTTTGTGATTGTGCAGACAAAATCCATTTTTCCTTCAGCTATAGCAAATGTTCCCTCTTTACTGCCAGAACAGACAGCACAATCAGAAAACATGCATCTCAAGTACCTCTCTGTGTATGAGGAATCAAAGCACCACGCAGGATATCTAAAGCTTTTCTCTTTTTTATGAATGGACCTAGAGTGAGACACTCTTCTCCCTGCATGAGTGGAAGTTTATTTTCTTGAATCTACAACTCATGAAAAGGATCAAAGATGAATTTTTAACATTTTCTTGGGAATAACTTTCTCAATCTGTACTTGAAGTCTTAATAGACAAAATATTCAGATGGAATAAAAGCTTCTCCCAGACAAAACAGGAAGTCGATACTTTCATCTCAGAGAGCATAAAGCCAAAACTTTTGTTGAAGAATTCATAGGTGTGGAAGTTATACTGTCCCACCACAATCAAAATTTGAGCTCAGAACAAAAAAGGATATTTAAATAACTTGAAACTATACTTTTTGAATTACAGATAATCAAATAGAGTACACTATGAAGTGAAGTAAAATAGAAGGTTCAGATGAACCTTCAATAAAGAGAAGTTAACCATAAAGAGCTATGGTTCAGACACAGTTAGAAACGAATGCAGGGTGACAGGCTGTACTCCAAGCCCACAGGTCCAATAGGCCAACTAGGCAAACAATTTTCTAGTTCTAAAGACTGCACAGCTTTACATGCAAAATATACAGCAAAGCACTTCGCAAACATTGTCATCGCGAGAATTAAGAATTCATTCATTCATTTCTAATTTATACTTTTTGATTTCTTCAAAACTTAATCCCACACCACTTAGAATTCTTCAAGAGCTGAATAGAAAGACTTCAGGGATAATAATTTTTATATACACACATACACAGGAATGGGTCACATATATTATTATGCAATTATATATTACGCAAACATGCATATGTAAAGGACCACATTCAGCTTGATTAATATTTCTGGACGAAAAGTCACCTCTTTAAGTGCTACCATAATTTCCAAAAACTGTATTCTCATACCTTTGCATACGCAGTTGTTTTGATAAACCACTGTTTGAGGTATTTCTGTTCCACTTTTGCTCCTGAACGCCATGAGCAACCATTGTCATCCACCTGTTCATTAGCTAGAACAGTTTGATCCACTGGATCCCAATTAACCAAGGCCTAAAAAAAGTTACAGGAAGAAAAAAAATATTTTCAGCACCTATTTAAAAAACAGAATCTTACTTTTCAGATACCAAAAGAATTATCCAGAAGTATACCTTGGACCCCTGAGTTTTCTACATTTTTATAGCACCCATTTGAATCAGCAACTTGGATCAGCTGAAGATGTGTTGAATATTCATCTTCTCAGAACTCAAAAGACCCAAGAATGCAGTTGGCAGCGTTTTTCTAGACTGATCCAGCTAGCAGGAGAGGCTGACACTTGACTGCTTGGCTGTTAAATAAGAAAGTGTTCCGATTGACTATAATGCAAATGACATAGTCTGATGCTTAAAAGTGCTTCACTACCAATCCAGAGTGTTGAGTCAGACTGAGTGGGGCGAATAAAACAGGATGTCCACTTTGAGAGGACAGAATCACAAAGAGGTAGTATAATGGTCAACTATGTTTCAAGCGAAAGAGTTGATATTATCTGCACATAACTTCTGTCCGCTGTGTGAATTACTTTTGGAATCACCTTTCCTTCTCAGCACAAATGCATTAAAGAAAAGTTGAAGTGAAATAAATCTTAGTGTTCAACTGCACAAACCTTGTTTTTTGAGGGTTAATTGAAATACCAGACATAATATACTGGGGAGGGAGCAAAAATCAAACTCTCTCTCCTCCCCAGTGTTGAACAATTTAGCTGATCACTCACCATAAAGGATCTAAGATCAGAAACAGTCATTCCAAAAGTGTTGTTAAATGTTAGACATTAAATTGAAAAAATAAAGAGAAAGTAAGAGAAAAAAACTATAATCAAAGCAATAAAGAAGAGTAATCCAGTATGAGTGTTATTTAGTATTTGAGCTAAATCAGACTGACTGAAAAACAGCAGCTCTACAGAGTTTTAATATATTAAACATCTTTTGAAAATCTCAAATGCATTCTTTGGGTATGAGGAAGACTTAGTATTTCAGTCAAAAACTAACCACTGTCATCATATTGCTAATGTTACATTTTAACTATCACCGATCACCTTCTGAAGTGCCCTATTTAAGAAATCAGTAGCTGAAAGGTCTTGTCTTTGAATTTTTAAAGTTATGTTTTGTTCCTTCCATCTCTCACAGACTTTTGACTAATATCTAGAACCTGGCTAATAAATTAAATCTTTAGTTCCTACTTATACCTCACAAAGGCAACTTCTTGACAATGACAGCCTCCTAAACTATGCCCCAGGAAGCTGCTGGAAGTCATCTACACAAAGAAAGCACAATGCAAGAGTGTACAGAGCACACCAATTATTTCAGTCTCCTCATTATGCCAATGTAGATCATATGCTTTTAAGATAGGATTTGTCTTGTCCAACTTCAGGTGTCTACAGCATAAGTATCTCCGGGCTTGGTGTCTCTGGGTCCACTACAGATTACAAGTATCTAATCAAAATCACAGAGTCAGGGCAGGTATTATCCTCAGTGAGACACCCAGACGTCTGGCCAGGTCAATGTTCTCTACAGTATATTGACTAGATCAGTACTGCAGGAAAAAGAAAGAGGATTTCGCTATGGTGAATAAAGGTGTCCTCTATGAATGCTGCAGCACCCAGACACACATTGTTAATCCTCCATAATTGCAGTTCCTGGACATACTGAGCCTGCATCTCCCTGCCAGGGTAATTTCTGGTCAGACACACATACTCCTGGCACGGAGTGTTAACTAGGCTAATGCTCTCCTTGTCTTATTCTTATTGTCACAGTAAGGCTATGAGTTACTTCCTTGTACCCAAAATGAAATTGTAATAAAGGAGACTTAAAGTTGTGCAAAAGTACTGCTTAATATATATTGCAGATAAACTGACAACATGAGATAAATATGTTTTTAGTATATATGACTGTTCGAAGAGACCCAGGGTTATGGGCTCGCTCTGCCATCTGTTTCCTGCCAAAAAGCAACTGGTTCATATCCACCAGAGATTATATCCCCTACAGGTTGACAGATGCTGATTTAAGTCCTCAAACTGATCCTTGACTTGAAAGCAGATGGAAGCAGATTCAATCACTGGTACCCAAACACCTCCAGGATCCCACAGTACTTGGAGCCTACATGCAAAATTTATTTTGTATATCATCGCTGCTTGGAATGAAGCAGCAAACTTTGTGCTTTTCAGATTCACTTGGGGGTCCCTTGTCAAGCAAACAAATTTACAGATAAAAATATATTTGTTATGGCAAAGATAGGGGTTTAATTTTTTTTATTACAAACAAAAATAATTACACAAGAAAAAAATAAAAAAACCCCAACCAAATCCAGCATGTTAGTACATATCCCATATTGAGGTTTTTTGCTGGTTATCATTTAAGATCTCTGAGTACATCTTGCCTATGGAAATGGGAGAAGTAGCTCAGTGACACCCTGTCATCTTAAACGCTACCTTTCACCATCAGTCTCTTTCTCTGGGTTCAGAGAATAATTAGAGTACAACCCTAATTATATCCTATGTGGTTTCCTGGTTTCTATAAAATACAAATGAAATATCAATTCATATTTAAGAAATCTTAGTTCCCATTTAAAGTTAGAAACTCACTAAATTGCTGCTTTGTTTAAGTGCAGATGTTCAGGTATTTTGGAACTGCATTGCCTTGGCTATACAGTGAGTTCTTTGGACTACTCATTTAACATCTTTGTTTCACCTCCTGCTTAAGAAATTAACTGAACCCTTCACTTTTCGGATAGCCTGATACATGTTATTTACAAAATATAATAATTTCTTAATGTACTGCTAGCAGATAAACAGCTGTGATAGTCTTATGGCATTTAGTACTTCTGTAATACTTTAGAGATCACAAATAGGGTTCAGGAATAGGACAGCCATGCACCCAATCTCCAATTGTCATATCCAATCCCAATAGGTCTGAAACAATATCACAATAATGTTATACAGATAAATAATCTCACTGCTGAAGAGACTCCTAACGATCACAGTGTTATATGTTTTCATGAGGGAAGTTAAGATCTATAGAAAATTATATATTAAAGCTAGGAAACAAACTAATAAAAGTTACATTCTGATCCTACACTTCAGTGCAAATCTCTGACAATAAGCACTTCTGATTTGACTTGTTACAATGGCCATTCATGTTGGTTTATTAGTTACATATAAAATTCAGTTATATATAACATTAATTCTATTTTAAGTGATTTAAAACTAATAGAGCACAATCCACTGAATGAATGTGAATGGACAATCTGGAAATGTGCCACTGACACAAACAACTTAAAATTAGTGTGCCTGCAAAATATTAAAGTTCGAAGTTTGTACCTACCTCTTTTTGATACACTATCCCAGCTTCAAAAAGCTTAAGAAAGAGATATTGTGTCCATTTGTAGTACTCTGGCAAGCAAGTGGTTACTTCCTGTAGAAATTAAACAAAATAAAAATTCCTGAAACTATGCTTAGTATTTTCTTACATCAATTTAACACAGACAATTAACCCAGGAGTGTATAATATATTCCACAGAGGAAACATAACTGTTTCTTCATGTATGTATTCACATACAAACCTCATTTTTGTAATGTTTACAATTAGTGATATTCACCTGTACACAAAACCAGAGAACACAGGCTTTGTGTGGGTTTGATGTGCAAAGAAAAGTTTCCCTCTTAACACAGAATATAAGAATCCTGTAATATTAATGCTGATAGATACAAGAACAGAAGATGAACGGAAATGATCACAGCTGCCTGACCCGGGAAGCAGCAAAACTAGAAAAAAAAAAAAGACTTCTGTCAAAGAAGCCATCCTAGTCAGGTTGCCTTTTCCTCTGTTGCTCAGCAATGAAAAGCAGGAACGGAGCCTGCTGACTGCTCAGAGGCAGCTGGAGGCTGCTGCAGTGAAACGAGCAGGGCGAGGAGCCTACAGCTGAAACACTGGATGCGGCAGGAGAAAACAACAGCACACGGCAACCCGGGCTGTTGGTAGACAGAGCACGTGGGGCAGACAAGATGGAATATAGGGTAAGATTCTAAACTTCAAGACGAAAGACTTGCAAAGGATATCTTACATCCAAAGGTCAATAAGCAACTCCTTCATAAGGCAAGGCAGCTCAAGTTAGGAGAAGGCTCTAGCTTGAAAGATGGAAAAAATGAGTCATAAAAGAAGTCACAAATGAGGGGGACTGTTAAGAGGCAAATAAAGACAGAAAAAAATAAAAGACAACATAAGAAGGAGGAAGGGAATTAAGAGAATAGCAAGTAACTATAACAGATAGCTTTTTTCAAAACTCAAAAACATTTTCTAAGTTTTTGGTGGAATACAATAATTAAAAACCAACCTACTGACCAACCGCTTATAAAGTTCCATATTTGAAATGATATTTGTTGTTAAAAGAACAAACTGCATTTCAAGTAAACATCATAATATGCAAAGATGACTGAGGGATTTCATCATTACAGACTCCCAGTTTTCTCAACACAAACAGGTTTCACAGGCACAATGCAAACCCATATGCTTGAAACATTTCTACAAACTTTGTTTGACATTTGTACTTACTGAAGTGGAAGACGGCTGAACTTCAAATGAACACAAACACCTCTTGATTTTAGAGTTACTGATAAGAACTTTTTCAGTAAGCCACTGACAAAATTTATTCCATTTGCAAATAGTTACCAAGTATCAGGAATAGCTCCAAATGTGAAATGTCTTTCACGTGGGCTTTCCTATCATCTAAGCTTCCCACTACACACAACTCCTGCAATATCATCTGCTACTCAAATGACATCTGAAACACTCTAGCATAAAATTTTTATTCTTCTTCTACAACTTTATATTCTAGTTGCTTTGAACTTCATATTCCATGCTGAAACATTGCTTTTAACAATTAATATGACCTTTGAATAAATGTGCCTCAAAAGTGTGTATAAGAGGCTTTCAAGATCAGAAACAGACATTTAATGGCAAGTTTTCAGCACAGCATGTGAAGACCTAGTAATGAAAAACAGTTGCTTGATTAATTCCCTGTGCTCTGCACTGAAAAAAACCTCACTTGATAAAAGCTTGATTTCCATCTCTCCAACTAAACACTTTCCATTTAGTAATTCTTTTTTTTTCCCCTGCTTCTTCATACAGTGACAACAATTCTTCTGCCAGTGTGATGCCACTACAGGCAACAGAGTTTCACCACCGGAATACTGGACACATAAAAGAAGAGAGACAATCCCATTCAGTACAATATAAAACTATGTGAGCAACAGACAAACAGGTAGGACAACAGAAGTGAGTTGTCAAATAAAAATTGTAAAATGATTGGAGATTCGTCCTTCTGGCCCTGAATGGCAGATCTGTACTTTCTGAAACAAAAAGATTACATTTCCCAATCTAAACAAACATATCACAAACCATACAAGCTTGAGCTACAAGATACAAGGTAACTCATGGGAACATAATCCCATGTAAGTAGTCTCTCACAAGCTGTAAATTAACACTTTTTAGAAAGAAATGCAGCAGACCGTGTCACTGAAAAAAAAAATCTGCTCTGTGGCCATTGAACTGCAAAAAGATCACTAAAGTTCATAATTTAACTTTATAACCATGAAGGTTTGGAAGTTAATGAAGAAAGAGAAATTACATCACTACCAAGTAAAATGAGCTGCTGAAGGCAAGCCAGCAAACTCTTGTCAATCCCAAAATATGTTTTGGGTCTTTTTTTTCCTACCATTTAGCACATTAAGACTTACAGTTAAAAATAATTTTCTATGTATTCCAGTTACTGATCTTGATTAAATAAATGATGTCTGGTAAAAAGTTTCCATTATGCTGCCATCGTGCTTAAATTAAGGCGAATGTTAATGTTTCTATTTATACTTTATAAGCATGACAAAGATCTGCAAAGCATTAACAGAACTAACTTAACTCAGAAATACACAAAAGAGTTTATAAAAGGGATTGAAAAATAGCACACTGGAGCTATTCCACCCTTCCAAAAATTGTTACTTTCTGCTTCTCATTTGTGGTCTGAGCTCTAGCATAAACAGCATACATACAGAACCCCAAATCATAAAACAGTTCAGTGAATACATATAACATGATATTAACATGTTTTCTCCAAAAATAAAATACCTACTAAAAATCAGAACCCTTTTGCAAATATGTAAGATACTGCTCAGCTGTCCAGTGCATTTGATCTTCAGCGCTCTGTGCTTACTTCAGTGTGGTAATATGAAATGGGAGGGAAAGCATCTTCCTCTTCTCCCCATCCATTTTCCCTTTTCCTCCTGTCAGCTTCAAAAAGAGTATCTGATACTCTCATCAAAAAGCCTCTTTATCATTGGTTACTGTTAGTGCTCCCTATTTCTACAGGAATGACACTCCTTCATCAAATCAATTCATCACAACAATTAAAACAAACCACCTGTAAGAACAGCCTGCTTTTAAAAGGACAGGTACTGGCAAGTCATAGAAGAGAAAGACCCTTACCCTTACCAAAAAACACCTTGCTTAATCCATTTGTTGCAGCACAGTAATCTGTTCCTAATAAACACCACGATGGAGAGATTTGTATCTTATTTACTTTTGCAAATAAATTCTCAGTTACAGATTAAAATAGCAGTATTACAATTTTGATTTAATAGCACTGCAACTGGGAAGCAATAGATCGATGTTAAGGTTAAAGGGCCATTCGCTATGAAAAAATCTGGTTTAAAAAAATCCCTTTCAGCTACCAAAAAAAATGGGAAAACCATCAGGAAAGAATCCACATTTTAAAAAACCCTGAAAAAAACTAACTCAAACTGGATGAAAGATTTTGGTGTTTTTATGAAAGAAAAATTAATTTTCAAATGCCCTGTTTTAAAATTAATTATTTTTTCTAAATCTGCTCTGTTCTACTATGAATCTCTAACCTTATAACTGGTTTTTGCTAGTATTTTTAAGAAGAAGGTTACATCTTCAAGCTACTTCCATGGCTTTCTTTTTTTTTTTTTCAAATAAAAGTAATATTTACAGGCTGCATGAAAAGGTTTATTTGTTCTAAGATCCACCAGGCCTTACGAATAACGTATAACTGGAGAGAAGTAATGTCCTAGTTTATTGCCGATAATTTTATTTTTACCACAGTCTTATGCCATCCTGAAGACAGGCATGTTGCACTTATTTAAAAGGAGAAAAAATCTGGGCAGATTCTTTTCAAATTCTATTTGGGAAGATTAAACAGTTTAATCAATTATTTGCCTATTTTGATTTTAAAGGGCATGTAACACCTCATCTGGAAGTATAATTATTTGATTTTCTGAGGTTTAGAGCTAGACCAACCTATATTTCTAAATTAATTTGAATATTTGTATTTCAAAGGCCCTTAGCTTTATGCTTTATTAGCTACAAATACAAATGTCACTCAGTGCCTACATTTTAGAGCATGAATATCTTTCCTTGAAAAAAAAATTAGCCTTGTATCAATAGTTTCCTTTTTTTATTTAATTACAAGTAGGCTCACTGATTATCAGTGATATGTGGATGAAAAGGAAATTTCATAGGTAATGATCTATGTATTGTTAGCTTTAGCATGCTCAGGCAGAACACAAGAACAACAACTTCAAAACTAAACAGAAAAATATCTGCACAAAGAAAACCTACCAAAGATTTTGTCTTTTTTAATGTTCAGAGCAGAAGGGGAACATTACTCTTATGCAAAATAAATATGTCACTTGGAATGCAGAAACTGAAATGCAGAATGAGCTCCTTCCTATGCGAAAGTAACAGATTGATAGTAACAACAGTGGAGAACTGATGGCTTGCTGGGATCATGCACTCAGTCTGACGGCACTCCTGAGCAAAAGAAAGGAAAAATGCTGTATGCTCCCCATTCCTTGTTGCTGATGATACAAATCTTTGGAAATTATATTGCCTAATTCCCTTGAAAATCGTGTTTAAAAAAAGTGGCAGGCAGATTGCTATGCTGTCTGAGGTGGTATTTTTGAAAAATCTGATCACCAGGAATGCTCTGATTATTGTTATCTTAAAATCAAAACAGAAGCGCAATGTTGGGGATTTTTTAATTTTGCAGGTGTTTTTCATGTCTCTTAGAGACATTTCTTCCATGCTGAAACTTCAGCTTTGTAACCTTGCATCTGAGAAACATAAATGTTCAGAACAGAAATGCCATCTCTCCTATTGTTTTTTTTTTAAATATCTCCCCAAAATTGCATCATTTTCAAAGTGATTCAAAAATACAACATTTCCTACTTGAGGCACTTAAAATACCTCCATGTTTCAGGTAAAAAATTTCAGATTACTATCAGTATTTAAAACTAATCTAAAGCAAAGTACTTATAGAGTTATTTTATGCATTTAATTGCATTTTTCATTTGCTTACATCTTCTGTTCAGGAGAATAATTTTAAGGTGTCTTTGTAACCTGACTGTCCAAAATCATCTAATTAGAGCTTAACAATGTCTTATCTGTGGTGCCTCACTGATTAAATATTTTACTGACTGCTACAATACAAACATACTTGCACATTTTGATTTGTAAGACACAGAGAACAACAAAAAAACCCCCAACAGATAAATAAAAGGAAATTTCTACTATTGCAGGTGCACTGGGATTTGTTCATAATAATTTTATCAAGCAATAACATTAGACCTAGTCTTCATATGCCTGGACAGGAATTTCTTGACCATCAGACATAACTTTATAAGTAGCCAGATTCTTCAGCACAGCTACATGCACTAGGTATTCAAAATGGACTTTTTTCCCCCCTCACTTCTTTTTTCCTCCCTCACTTCTTTTTTCCTTTACCATTTTCAAAATGGCAACATTTATTTAAGTTCCCTTCCCATCATCACCTAGCCATATACTCTAAGCTGGCCACAGAGGACAGTGACAGTTAACATAAAAGGTTCACACTTTAAAAAGGCAATTCACCACACACTAAAATAGGGATTTAAGTTCCCTCCAGCATGTATTTGTTAAGCATTTACACACTAGCACAATGGAGGGGCAGATTTAAGCAACACCAGTGAAATTAAATTTAAAACAAACTCCTGCTTTGTGTAATTGTTTTGGTTAACTAAACTAACACATATAAAAGGTATCTTTCTTGCATTTTTCATAGGAGTCACTAATGCTAGTGGGTTTGTTTTCAGGGTCAGTATTTTGATTTAGAGCCATATAAGTAGAGAATACTAAAAGAAGTACTCCTTAGCTCAAAGAGCTCACTTTTCTGATAGGTAACTGCACAGCACAGTGCTTTGCTGTGCAAAGATGCTTGGGTTACCCCAGAAGCAGTACAGCTGAGGCAGTAGGATGCTCTGTCCAGCCTAATTAGCCTTGCAGAAAAGCAGGCTTTATCAGCCTGGATAACACATTCTGCTACAGTTTCTATTTCCACAGATTCTTTCATGGCTAGCTCAAATATCTGTGCATTTGGAGATCATATAATATTGTAGGCATCATACATTTTTTGCAATGAATAAACATATCTATTATTAATGGCTACCATTCAGATCACTCTTACTTCACAGTTAGTAACGTAGGCTTTCTAGATAAAACAAAACTTAACTGATTAGTTAAGGAGTGAAAACTCTAAAATGTGTTGTGTTTCAAGGAACACCTTTTAGCTGTTTTAAAATCTTACCTTTCAAAACTACAAACTACATGTCCCTAGAGCATTACAAAGTATCTCAATTACACAACAGTTCAAGTGGAGTGCATTGTAGAGTGTCAGAGCCCTTTCCACAAGTATTCAGAGATTCCTGAAAGTTCATTAACCAAAACATGGTTTACTAGAAAAGTGAGGGTAAGCTTCAAAGAACAGGCACGGAGATGACAAATTATTTTTCCCTGTGTACTTATACTTCCTGCCATGGTTTTCAGTACTGCCAGTTCTCCATCTGTTCTTTGGAACGGAAGGGTTAAACAGAAGTCCATACACAGAGATGAATCTTCTCAATTTTCTTGATACCATCAGTTTTAAATATAAGAAAATAATTGTCAAGCATGTGTGCTTTCCACGATAAATCTTTTATTTTCAGAGCAACTTTTTGGTTACCAAGAAAACGAAAACCTTACTAAAAAGGCTTACACTGACAAATCTTGCCATATACATGACATGATGAAATATGGTTTTTTAGATGTAAGATATACAAATAAACAACTTCACCTTCAAGATTAAAGAAAACAGATGGCATGTCTCAGACTGTTAGAAAGTAATGTGTTCCCTTTTCAGACCTACAGTACTGGTATAAAAATCCAAGATTAGCATCTCCATCACTCTATTCAAAATCACATTAAGGTGATAACAGTTATTGCTGAGAATATAAAGGTAGTGACTGACTGATTCACTCGTAAATGCAATAGCCTTACAATTGCTTCAAACATTGATTTCTTTTTTTAACTGGAAAATGACATTAGCTTATGTCTGATCGTGTTTGCTAAGTTTTTTAAGGTGAACACCTGATTCTCAGGCATTAGTGTTTTAAATAAAATTTATGTTTTCCAAAATGGTCACAATATGAACACCTACAAAAATGCAGGCTTACGCTTCAAAATTTGGAATTTCATAACCAAGCCACCATTTTAATTTACTGGCTTTAAGCCCTTGACATACACATTGAAGAGAGCGCTCCTCAAAAAAAATACATACCTTAACACAAAGGCATTGGTGTTGCATAAATATCTGTTTAAATTATTGCCTTACTTCTAACACAGAAAATTGATACTTCAAAGACACGAAAAAGCAGAGAGAAAAATTCAAATACAAAACTGAAATCACTTTAAAGATTCTTCTAAACATTGACATTATCAGATGATATCAGTATGCCAAAAATGAGGGAAATCTGATAAAAGGCTCGATTTTACAGTTTAACAACTTTAACTGGTCACTAACAAAGACTTTTATATTGTCATAAATAAAATGGTGAAATTCCATGGCTTCCAATGTTCCATCATACAACAAAATAAAGCAGTATCCATTTAAAAAGAAAATCTTACCCTTTCCCATGTAAAAGAGAGACCTAGTGCATCAAACTGTTCCCTCATGTGCTGAATATTACTGCAAAATAATAATAATAATAAATTAAAAATTATTAACTTAAAATATTTCTATCATGTGATCATATTTAAAATCAGGTGCTTAAAAAGTTCCGAGAAATCAAAAGCACTAGCTAACCTCTAAACATTGTGATCTCACTAGCAGTAAAACTCAGAATTGTCAGAATACTCATCTTAAACAATAATTTTAAAAGTCCCTAGTGTAGTCTGGTTCAATTTTCCAGGACTATGTATACAAGGCAGAATTTTTTTTTCTCTTGATTTGAATGCAACCTACTAGTAAATATGGCACTGCAGTTTGTAGGAAGCATTACTGAAGCATTGCTTCTCATTATTTTTAATTATCTTCACTGCAGTTGAGCCAAAGGGCCCTCTGAAATTTTCGTGATGCAGTAGGATGCACTTCCACCACCAGCTTAATCCTGCTCTATCCTGGCAATGCTATCCTGGCTGTATTTTGCTGTGGCTCTGGTGATCGTGTGGCTACAGGATGACTTGAATCAGCTTACCCATTCAACTGAAGACACGCCCTACAGAAAGTTCTCCAAAAAAACCCCACCAGTTTTCTTTCTTCCCTCTGATCAACAGGCTGATCAAATCAAGACTGTGAGCCACAAAAACAGCTGAGCCAACACAAAGGAGGCGGTGGGAACATATATCCTGGGAGGCAATAAGGAACTCCTAAACTTCTGGTGGCAGCAGAATACTTAAAATATTGGCAGCAGAATACTTAAAATACTTAAAATACTTAAAATACTTAAAATATTCTGGCAGCAGAATACTGTGAAACTGTAAGGCTAGAGAGGGCTAGATGTTGCCCCAGGTCAATAATATTACAAATGTAAAATAAGATACAGCAGAATATACAGAGAAGTTTTAGTTTGAAAACATACTAAATACAGTTTACCAAAATACTCACAATTACACGACACTAATTAGTGACCTGGTGTGAAGTCATTCACATACTGTAACATTGGTTAAAATTTCTTATGGACTTTTACTGTTCTACTAAAATGCATTATGTCACATAAAGTAATATCTATCCTCCCCCAGTGGCTAAGCTGACAGTCATGAAATCAAGCATTTAATTCTGATCCAGAGCAAACTTGCACTGCTGAACAATTGAGTAATGCAAATATTTAGTACCTGGAAAAGGCCTGCCTTTTCTAGTAAGCTATCTTTCCTGGTTTGGGTATACCAGGAAATCCTCTTATGGACTCATGGCTTTCACTGGAAGAAACCACACTTTCAGTAGTGCTGCTTTAATTAAAGTCCCATTCGAAATTAACAGTAGTGATTAAAAAAAATAAAATTTGAGTAATTTTCACAAAGCTTCTGCTGCTACACTTACTCATGCCAACAAAATTTTCTTTTCGTATGAATAACTCTGTCTTCAATTTGGTTTATGTGTTTTTTCCTATCTTTGAGAATATAAGAAGTCATAATCAATTTAAGTTAATTTGAAATCACCTCTTTAGAAAATCAAGATGCTCTGAAGTTTGGTTGCTCACTCCAGAAACAAGCAAACTGAAATGGTTAGTGTGCCCCCTTTTACAGGGGCAGCTGTGTCTGCATCAGGGATGACTAAAACACATCAGGGTTGATGCCACAGCTTCATGTTCAGTTCAGTTCATCTCTGCTGCAGGCATGAAAAACATTTGGGACAGGGACAGTGGAGAAAATGGGAGACACCAATTACTTCAGTGGTCAGAATTTAAACTGCCTGTATGATGAACCAACTCCTTTCCTTAGCATAATCCAAAAAAATTAGGTATGTAAATAATTTTCCTATTTGGATGCTGCTGTAATAAGTTCCAGTTATGATGTACTACCTTTTCTCAGTTTTTTTGTTATATCTAACTAAAACTAGATAATTGCTCTTTTCAGTACTAAGAAAACTTTCAAAGCAAAACTTTTCTCCAGTATAAAACATCTTGTCCTTGCAACTAACTAGATGAATTGCTTTAAGTGTATGGAACAATACAGACCTATTTACACCAAAAGAGAAAAACAGAAGAGCACAGAAAGCAGCAGAAGATAATCAGTTCAGGCTGTGCCCTGCCACACGCTTTTTGGTATGAACTAGACAAACTGCTAAGATGAGACAGGCTGAGCTGATACAGTTCTCTGCTATTGCGCAAGTCTCTGCCCCACATGCTCACTGCTTCTCCCTTGAGCCAATTCAACTCAGTCAGCTGGCAGAATGGCTTTCCTCTCAGCTGGCAAGCTGGATCAGTCCAGCAAGATGCCCTTCAAGTGCCAAAGCCAGTATAATAGGTAGACCATGTAGTAAAAAGAAGGAGAAAACACTAAGCCTTCTGCAGTCAGCAAGTATTTAATGTCAGCCTCGCTGTCTCAAAATGACAACCTCCGCTTCTCTGTGCCTCATTTGTCAGCTAGGGAAGGATCACAGTGATGCTCTATCTGGTGAAGTTTCCATCAAGATAATTGAGGTAAAAATGAGACACTCATGTAACAGATACGTAGATTTGTTTTACAGCTGAGCTTCTATAAGCTTATTGAAGGAAGACAGAAATCACCAATTTACTGACCATGCTACAATATAACTGATAGCCCACAACACACTGTGCACAGGGATTTTTCAGACTCCCTTGCATGAACAAAACCAGTCTTTGTGGCAAATGGTTTTCAGGCATACTCTTCCTAAATAATACAGAAAGGCAATTTTAAAAAATTGAGCAAAAGTGACTCAGGATTTGAGTGTAGTGCCCACACGCATTCTCCCTAAGTGAAATCAGTTGCCATCATATTGTGGCTGGAAAAGCATCAAGTATCTTAAGATGGGCCCAGAAGCATGAAAAAAACCCAAAGAAACAGCATTATCAAGGAAGGAAATGGATCAAGGTCTAAAAAGATACCACAGCTAGATTACTGCATCCAAAGCACAACAAACAGCTTCACTTAGCAAGATTGGTTTCCAAGTAACTTACAGAAGATGTTTACTTATATAACCTTTTAGTCATTTTAAAGAATATTAGGGGAATATAACACCCAAATCTGTGGTCTAAAGCCCAAGATGTTCACAGAAATCAGCAATAATGGCTGCTTAGCACTTTCTAAGACCCAGTCTGAAACAAAAATCTATCTCCTTCCTCTTTTGCATGGCACTGAAAACTGCTAGTAAATCTAACAATGTAGCTCAAAATCTTTACCTGTGCATTCTCTACTAAGATTTACCTCACCATAATGAAATTCTGATTTATTTCTTACTAAACAATTTGAGTGTTTGGGAAACGTCTCTCTTTTGATATTCTATCACTTTACAATTTAAAAGGCTTTGAGATTAAAACCTTGAAAATCATCCCAATATATTTATTTTTCAAAACTGAATCATCTCCACAGTCCCATAAAATGTTGTCAAATAACTTTGGTCCCAGATAACCCTGGTTCTTTCTGTATTGTCTTTCTTCTATGCTGTTTTTGCTCTGTTTTGTTGGTTTATGGGGGCCACAGTACAGGTATCTCCCATGGAAATGTCGTATTTCAATTCATTAAAAATTACCTTTCTGTCCAGCTTGCAGGGTGAAGGCCATGCTCAACTGCAGCATTTTCTGCTGGTAAACCAAATGCATCCCATCCCATTGGATTTATCACCTGTCAGCAAAAAAGAAGAAAAACACAATGTTATGCAACTTTCTGCAATGGCATCAGCAACACACACAAGACTCCAAATAATGAATGATGCTTTGCATTTCAGCAATTGCTTTGTCTGAGTTGAACCTCTTCCAAACTTGCCAACTAGGGCTAGCTTTGCTTTAAAAGATGACTTTGAAGCATACTTGCTATCTGCAATGAGATGTTAGAGGGAGCTTGAAGTATTATGCAATAAATCCTCATGACTATTTCAACACCAGGTTGATGATGAAAAAAATGAACCCTTTGTACATTTTTGTGGTGGTCAAAATCAGCAGTTTATGCTACTGCTGGACAGAATCAAATATTCATTCTAAAAATGAAAGCAAGTAAAAATAATTGACTTTTATAAGTGTATTTGATGTGCACCCTATTATTTTTTTCTGTGTTGAAGAAGAAAAAAGGAAAAATACCCTACAATAATCTTAAATACACCAAATAAAATTAAGATGATGAAGAAAACAGTTTTAGTCAAATTTTACTAAAATATCTTTTTCAAAGATAGACTAAAAAACTGACAAACTGTATTTTATGACTACAAATAACAGTGGGGGCAAAGTTTACTATATAACAGATAATTTCTGTTGAAATAGACATATATCTTTCCTGTTAGCATGAACATTATTTTGAAAAATAATCTAACAATACAGTAAGCATTCAAAAAACTTGTTTAGCAACCAGGGAAAGGACAGTACTTAAGATGCTATCATTAAAAACATTCATATTGGATACCCGATAAAACCAATCCTATTTTTTAAACATACAAATGTGCTATAAATTCAATAATCATGATTAAAGTTACACAAGTTTAACAATAGCAAAACGTGACTAACATTTTACAAGTTGTAAGAAATCAAAATTTTTACCCCTTAAAATATGTATTTATTTGAAGAACTTATTCCTTAGTGACATATAAGCATAAAAGCAATAAAAAAGCAATCCCAGACATACTAATCTCATAATCTACCTTCATGTGAAAAACCTGCTTGTTTAGGAAGCATAAGAGCTCCTTTTGTCACTGGTTTGAATTATTTTTATTCTTCTTCACCACCACCTTCTAATCCTCTGACTTAATGTAATCTTTTATAAAAAATATTTTATATATGTGTTTATAAAGATGCCCTAGGCACCAACACAGTGTAAAAACAACAGGATTTAACAGATGTGACTCCTCAGTGTTCTTGATTCAATAGTGATCTAAAACTAAACCTGCTGTACATCATCACTGTACTGGTGCAGCAACAAAGCTGAAGGTATTAACCTGTGGTCACGTGTAATCCAAGCCAGCACAGTAAGGGTCCATGCACAGCACATTTTTGATGTCTAAATCTAACAGAAATTGGAACGCTATTCTGTGTTACAGATTTTCCCTATTATCAGTCAAATTATTGTTCCTCACACCACAGTATCAGAAAATACGAGTCCTAACTTCCTACTTCCCTGCATTATAGAGGTGGGAGCGTTACATGGTAAATCTCAATTGGAACATAAACCACTTCTCAATACTCCATTGAAGCACACCTCTCCCCAGCCCTTCTCCTCCCCAGCCCCCCAACTAGCAGTCAAAACTACTGGTATAGAAGAAAGGAAAAAAAAAAAAAAGACAGGTAAACTTTACATAAACTATAAATCTTAACAGATTTTTTTAAGGACACATTAAAATACTCATGTATGCAGCTCAGCTCTTTTTGACCACTACTATTGCTGACGACCTGTCTCTGGACAGACATGAAATAAACCAGATTTTTTTTGCCATGTATAAAACATATTTTCTCTATTAATCCCCTTTTGTTGATTCTGTGATCCCTACAACTGCCTTCTTTTACTACAAGCTGATGCACATTAAGTGAGATTAGAGAAACCACTCTTGGTTAATTTTTGTAAAATTTGGCTTCTGAATACCTCCTGGATATAGACAGGCAGCCAAAAGCAAGGCAGAATCTCATTTCTTACACTCACGAGCAAAAAGATCTGGGAAAAACAACTTCGCTACCAGCTCCAGACTCCTCAAAAGAGCTGACGGATGCTCCAGACAGTTAATGTGCAGACATTTTATCACTGTACCATCAGGGCTAGAAGGAATAACCTGTGCACACAGATTTTCCAAATTCTAGCATTTATTAAAAACATTCACTGTTCACACTCAAAAGTCCAATTTAATGACCCATAACATTCCTCAGGTTAAAGGGCTGAAGAAGTATGCTAATTCAAGTTTGAATAAGAAAACAGAATTTAAAGAGACATTAAAAATATCCTCAAATTAATCTCCAGGATAGAACTATTTATGTAGTTGCTATAGAGATGAATGTAACATGCACAGTGGTTTAGAAAATTATTTCAAGTTTATTGTCTCTTTTACTTCTCTGCCACGAATGGATTTGAAAGGTTTGTGAAATGCATTTGTCTAAACAACAGGTCAGCTCCTTCTGGCTGTAATCTGCAGCTAAAATGCCACAGTCTCCGCACAGCACTTGGCATTACATCTTAACGCTACTTATCCAACATAAAACACGTCAAAAATCAAAAAGAGACATGGAAGAGGACAAGAAAATATACAACTAACATGTCAAAAGTTGGCACAAAGGAAAAAGGAACCGTTCGACTGTTCAAAACAAAACAAAAATAGGAAGAAAAAAATAGAAAGCAATATTGAAGACCAAAGGGTATTCCTTGTAGCTCCTTGATGGGTTGGTCACAGGCTCTAACTAGCAGAAAATATGGCTGCTCCCTCTGGCATTACAGACGAGCAGAAGAAAAACAAGTCATCTGCTTTCTTGAATGCTGACTTGATTGCTTCTGACAGCAGTCTCTAAACCTTATGCAACTGAGCGATCCATTCTGATCACTGGAGTGATCATTTTTCCAAGCATTGCTTCTTCGCGCAAACGATATTTTCTCTACGCCTCAAGGAGAAAGAAAAACAGACAATGACTATATCTAGTAAAGCAAGAGGCCTGCATAAGTCTAAGGATGCCTATACCTGGTAAAAGACGGCAGACTATAGTTTCAGCCATTTTATGATAGCCAATGCTATCACCAAAGTTAGCCAGCTGTGTATTTCCTGCCTTGAACAGGTAAACTCCTGGTTAAAACTCCTAGGTTAGTCTTTAACATGTATTATGTAACTTAAGATCCTCAGAAGCTCACATGATCAGGCAGGTTCAACTATGAATCGGGGGCATTTTCTACCACTTAACACATTTTGCACAGGAACATAAAAAGTTGCACGGAGACAATTAAATAGTGTGTGGGGAACAAAGTGTTCAGTAACTACCACACCGAGTGCTCTTTTCAGACATAGGTTATTAAAAAGGTAAACAGTTGCATCTTGAAACATTTTAGATCCTAAAGACTGACTCAAAATTAGCGTGAAGCACTGCTTTAAGAATCATTTCACAGCACAGTCAAAAATTTGTTATTAAAGATCGCTAGAGCTTTTAACGAGAGTGTGGGACTAAGTGGAGGAAGACACAGTAACTCCATTAATTTATTTCTGAGATCTCAGCTCTTCCTCTCAGAGGATTTTCATCTATTCACTGCTGTAACAATCAGCTCATCACACTGACAATTAGTAGGTGAGATAAGTAAGCTATATAACACAGAACTGACAATTACCTCAGTTCTAAGCCTCCATCAACATAACTAGGACTGGCAATTCAGTGAATTTTCCTTGATCTTTATAAGGAAACAAATAACATGTTTGCTCTCATGATATGCTCAGTATGTCTCAGAACTATGACCAGGCAGCTGATGTATTGTTCTTACATGCAGATCACTGCATTCTAAATTTTAAGAAACGCAGAAGAATCAGCATCAGAAAGGCCTTCAAACAAATTTATTTATTTTAGAGAAGGTATCATAAAAAGACAACCACAAATGAAAACTAAGAGGCTTGCTGACAAATTAGTGATTAGGACAGCTGCTCCTTCCATTGGCTGCCTACAATTGGGCTGAACTTGTTGAAAATATGATTTGTAAATCAACATATTACAGATATATCACATTTTAGATACAAGACCTCCACCTGAATCCAGCCTCGATTGTCTTTTAAGTGTACGAGGTAATAAATACCGTTACACAACAGGTAAAAATTACCACCACCAAACAAAACAAAAAAACCCAAGCAGACAAGGCATACTTGGAAATAGATTAAAATAATTAATTTTTGACCAGTCTGTACACTCTATTCTATTTCAAGGACTATTTCAGCGCTTCTCTGCAACACAACGCTGCACATTAGCGTTCCGAGAAGGCACTTCCAAATTAAAAAATAATCATCCCACACATATTTCTATCAAAACATGAAATGCCCTCATTTATTTTTTATTCTCACAAAATACAAAATACAAGAAATTATTCTATGTCCACACACTACCATAAACATTTTGAGAACAAAGTTGTCTTTTGCCTCCTTAATCTCACACATTCTTGTCTAACATAACTGCATTTAAAATTACATCTCATTTTCTCTTTTTCTTTCAAAAATGAAACAGTGAGCTCATTAACACCTTCAGTACTTTCTACAGGAAAACTGAAATTAAATAAGACTCAATTCACACACGATACTTGTAATATTTTCCACTTGATTTATACCACATGAAATAATCTGACAAAAGGACACAGCACCCTCACGTAAAAAAGGTGGAGAATAGCAGCTAATGATGATCAGAAAATGGATCTGTACTGAAATAATTCATCCTACTGATAAATTAATTATAAAGTTTTAATTAAACTTGCCTGTCTGTCTTCAATACCATTCACTTTTGCAATTTCAAGAGTAATAAGATTCCCTGCTGAAAGGGAAAACAATTAACGAAAATACATTCAATTTAAAAGAAGAGATGTTATGGATAAAACGAAAACACTCTTTAAGTCATTGGGGGATATTGTGGAAATATCACTGACAATATTCTAATCCCATCTATCAAGACCAGTTTAAGTATAAATTAAGAAATGTGATTCCAGCATGCAGGAATGTCACCCTGAATTGTCCAATGATTATTCTCATTTCTCTACAACTCTCACATGTGACCGCCCCCTGTAGTATCAATTTCATTAAAAACATATCACAAGAACTATTGAACTGAATCACTCTCTGTTTACTGATCGCTAAGGGAATTATTCTCAGTCCTCTGAGAGGCACAAATTATCCACTTTGAAATTTATCAAAGACATGATAATGATAGCATGATAAAAGTAATGGTAAATACTTGTTCCCAGAGCAGCAGCAGACTGGAAATCTGCCATAGTGAAAATCACCATGAATATCTCTATAACTTGTACACAGCACTCTCAAATAACGAATAGGAAATCTCTTAACTTCTCAGAAAACTACATTTGAATTCAAAACATGCATGGAAATTCACATGAAGAAAACACCACCAGAAACTGCACATTATAGTTCTGGACTGGTTTATTCACAGATAGAAATTTGTAATTTAAAATACAGCAATTACTTTTTCATAGCATTTTATAAGAAATACCTTTTCAGTAAGATCTAGAACTCTCCATACAAAAACAAAAACTGTTTTAATTGTATTTCAAGAAAAATGTCACCCCTAACACATTTTGGAAAGAGCCTAGCTATACGAAGTAATCTATATGGCTTACATTTCCCAAGCAAAGACTTCAAACTTCATCTTCAGTAATCAGAATGTAAACAAGTTATCTTATAACAGATGTACTCTACAAATCATTTATCCAGCAACTCAATCCAACTGCATGACGGTTTGTTTCCCATGCACTGCCTACAGGTCCTTGAGGAGTGCTGGAACGAGACAATGCTTCACAATGCTTTCATCTACAGTTTTATATTGAAGCAGTATTTCTTTCAAAAACAAGGTGGAGAATAGAGCAAAAAATATTCATTTTCCCACTTAAAAGTGCTGATGAAGTACAGGTTTCTGACAAATATCAGTAGATTTCAGTGTGTATTGCTTCTCTAAAACAGTTTAATTGAAACAAAATCAGATATTATCCAGCTGAAAAAACTGAATATTAACGTTCCATTTTAGAAAAACAAAAAAACTTCAAATTATTTAAAACTTTCCCAGTGAAACCTACTATTCCTATCCTACTCTTTCTCTCTCTCTCTCTCTCGCTATATATACGTATATATATATAAACTACCTCCGATATGAAGAAATTACACAACTGCATTCCAAAGAAGTTCTAAAGGACCTCTAATCCCTTTGTAAATGTATTCTAGCTTCTCCTTGCTTAAATATTATAAAAAATAGGCCAATTCTTGCCTATTCAGATTAAATCAATATGAAACTAATTTACTGTTTTCTCATTAAGACCTCCACCTTATGCAACATAAATGGCTCTCTTACTCAACCATATATTCTCTAGTATGTACACACCATACACATTTTCCCTCAGTGTTTATTAAATAACAAATATATACATGTAGCCTGAAGTTTTCCCTGGGAGCTGAAAGTCTGAATGGTTTTGCCTGTAATTTTCATGGTGACAGCCCATGATTCCTCATTACCTCACACTTTCAACCTGTTTGCATTGCTTCTAGCACAATTTTTATGACTTGCTAACCAGGGTGAGTTCTACGTCTCTGTGTAGATTCTTCCTTTTTTTTTTTTCTTTGAAAATGATGGAAACAAAGTTTAAACAACATCTCTACTCAGAAATCTCATCCTAAACTTGCCTTGAATACCTGAAATGGATTCACTTCTACTTTCTACTTAAATATTTAACAGAGAAAAACTTAGAAGTCCCTGAGCTTTGAAACGTGCAATATTACAGCTGAATTTTGAGAAAGAAAATCAGTGGAGTAACTTAAAAATTGTGCATACTAACAGTTTCATTTCTAAAACATTCTTTCTTTTTATGTACTGAAGATTTCCAGTAATTCCTTGAATACAGGGAAAAAATAATTTTTCTTGGGAATATCAAATTTTATTATATAACCATGTCACAGCCTACAACCACCACAAAAAAGGAATCTTTAACAGCCTATAGAACTGTGACAAAGGGCAGAGAACACTTCTAGAGGCTCATAAATAAATTTCAAGGAGAAAATCAATTATAAAGACTTTAATGCTAAGTGATAGAGAAATTAACATGGGTAACGAAGAAAAAGTTTTTTTAAGATAAGTTCCAGCAAGTTAATGTACATCACTAACACAGTACCTCTTACTCTGACATACTCAGAAAACCATCTGAGAGATTTTTAATATCTCTTAATCGTAAATGAAGGTTAAATTCTATGGCTGCCCACCTTTAGTCAAAAATAGATGTTCAAACTGGTTAACATAACAGAAGATACAAGTATTTATAGAAATCCAGCATGTTCTACAGGCACTCCAATATATTTCAAAGTAATTTTTACATGAAATATAAAAATAAGCTGAAATGCAAGTTGTAAAAACTTGAAAAGCCTTTCAAAACTTTTCTAGAAAAAAAATGGGCAAATGTGGAAATAAAAACTTGTTTGCACAGTGGCTCTTGTATTTCAATTATATTTTCTTTTTACTTTTCTCCAAAGGTTTCTATAAAAGGTGCTTGCTTACCTTACATTCAAAAGCTTACAAGTAGAACATGCTACTGGATGTAAACAATTATTTTCACTTTATTTTACGTAGTACAAGAGAAAGCAAGTTTTCATTTTTCTGAACAGAAATTTAGTGGCTATCTTCACTGCTATTGATAAGATGTCTATATCCTGAAATGACATTTCATCAATGGTCTTAACATCAAGCAAGAATCAAATGTCCCTTCAAATGCCTCATTAGCTCTTTTTTTTACTGAGATTGAAGTTCCTGTCATTCAGAAGAGTTAGGAAGGAGTTATGAAAGATTAGTGTTAAAACAGACATTATTGGTTTTTTTCTCATTTAAAGTCTAAGGCTGTTATTTCTTTTTCCTGTAATTTTGAAAGCGTAAGAATGCATTTCTCTAAAGCAGTAGCACATATTCAGTGCATGGTATGTTCATCACTGGCATAAAATATATAGTATTTGGAAAGGCAGCACACTGAATAATTCAGTGACGATACCTATCAGTCTCATGGAGGGTGATAAATCCAGGAAATGCTACACTTCTACAGCATTTGTGGCAAGAAAATTGCACTTACTACCTCAACCAGCAACTAACATTACTTTCTCCATTTCATCTTCTTTGTACTCTTATGAGGCTGATTCCTATATTCTTGAGCTGCTCCTTTTCTCTTGTACGTTAGCGAGAATTCCTAGTGTGTCATCCTAGATTCTTGCCTATGGCTATTTTTTAACTTTTACTCCCTTCTCTCTCCATATTCCTCCTTCCTACTCTTCCCCAGATTCTTAACATTTTCCCCTTACCAAATGTCTTTCCTCTGTAATATGGTTGTCACTTAGACCACAGTTTTCCCACACCTTCCTTACATCCTTTAAATTCTACCCGCCAGCCTTTACTGCAGAACTGCCAGTTAGGATCTCACTGCAGATTGCAGGGACCAGGCTCTCAGCTACACCTTCTACACAACGGAGAGACAGAAGGGAGCGAGGAAGAAACTATGGCAGGCATGGGGCAGGCTGGGAAAGAGAGGAACGTGGAAGCGGAAATGGGATTTCTCCTTGCAGGTGTAGCAAGAAAGTTAGGCTTAGCCTGCCTCATAGACTTGCACCTTCAGAAGACAATGTTTCATATACATGCGCAAGGCTGAAATGGGCAAGCCAAGTAGTCAGACGCTACAGAGCAGAAACTTCTAGTTACACCCACATGATGTGACGTGTGACATGATCTTGTTCATCTAACTTGTAAGCAGTCAAGAAGAAGGGTTTCCCTCCCAGCTGGCAGGGTGCTCCTCTTAAGTCTGACAGATGACATCAACTGGTTCTCGGGAGCAGAAGAGGTGAAAGCAGTTGCCTTCTGTGGTGTCGCAGTTTTCTCTTGCTAGCTACACCCTTTCCTCCCTCCAAGTCCCACCCAGAGGGCAGTAGGGTCCTCTCACAGAAACGGTGTGGCCCACACTGGCCATCGACACTGTGCCATACAGCAGCAAATTCAGGTCACTGATACAGCATCAGCTGTATCATCTGAGACAGCTTCTAACCGTCTGTTACCAATAGAGTTTCGAACACCACCTGTTTAAGTCTCGAATTTCAATATTCAAAGCTTCACGGGTCATTTTCTAGGCATCTGTAGCATATATTCCAACTAAACCTTCACTTTCATGGATTTTGGAAAATACCAATCCCCAGAGAAATTATGATATTAGAACATAACCCCTCCCCCCCAGTCCTACTGCTGATCTATTCTTACCTGCATCCCTCTCATTTTCTGGAACCGAGCTACTGCATCACTGATGGTGTAGACACGAACATGGCCCATGTGAAGCTTCCCAGAAGGATATGGGAACATAGAAAGCACATAAAATTTTGGTCTTGATTTCTAGAAAGAAATTTTTAGAAACTAGTAACTACATGAGTTAGCATTTCACTTGAATAAATACATGTACATATTATAAACTACACGGTACCATGAAGAGAAAGAAGGTTTTGCCAGAACTGATCCAAGTGAGCACTGATAAAGTTCATTGGACCAAATTCTTTCGGTTCTAAATGGAGGTGTTTTACCAGACTTTGCCACCATCTCATCAATTCCTATTCACATTTATAGGGCACTGGGATGTTATGAAAATTAATTAGCTTTTACTCAACAAAAGATACATTACCAGAACTGAAGCTTAACCAATCACCATTCCCTACCAGAGTATCTGCAACTGATGATCTAAGTGCTCTTAATCTGGCCCACGAAAAAAAATTAAAACAAGGCAGATTAAATTTTCTTTCTAACAGTTTAAATAATTAATGTTTTACTTTGTATCTACAACAAACATGGAACTCACTCCTGGCCACTTATTTCTTGTCAACTGAACTGCAGTTAATTCAGAGTGACTAAATGATTAGCAACTGCATGAACATCCACTAAATTGAAACTGTTCAGTTTCCCTACGTATGCTCAGATCCAAAAACATCTTACAAGCAGCCTCTTACATAATAAAAAGAAAGTAAAAATTTCATTTAGTTAGGTTTGAGTAAAATTACAAAAGTTACAAAAAAATCAAACATTATCTCTCACATCAATTATTCCTAATACATCTTGATTACCACTGATTGAATTTATCACTGACACCACTGATGCTTGCTAAGTTCATACATTATTCTTCTTATGCTAATAATGAAAAAAATTATGGGCAGCTTTACTATTCTGAATAAAACTCTATTCATATTTATCAAATAATACTTCTTCATCACTTTTGCCCAATCATAGCAAAATCAGAAATAACCTGAATACTTCATTGCAGCACCATACACTACTTGCCTCTTAATATAAGATGCTATTAAATCTACTTCAACTGTAAGGATAAAACAAGAATATAATTAAAAATACAATCCAGAACTTAGCATACGTATGCTATATATGATACCTACATACACATGTATAACCAGGATCAAAGACACATGCCTAAATGAATGTTTTCTCTGCTATGCTATACATGCACACTATTTTCATCTCAGTTTCTCTCCCAGAAAAAGCAAGCTCTTCTCTCTTTTCAACATTTTGATAGAATTATTTTTTTGATCATTTTAAGATAGATGAACAAAAAAACATGAAGGGGCAAAAAATGTTTTTAAATCAACGTGACTGAGCATAACTGTGAAGGCAAAAAGAGTAAGAGACTGAGATACCATTGTTTTCAAGATGTTTTATTGCATGGGAAAACTTTTTTTTTTTGCAAGTCACTTATTACTCCTATGAGACTGTAAACCAGAAAAATATTAAAAAATAATTTCCCCTTAACAGAGATTTTAATGAGTCACAGCATGTAATATAATAGATTCATCTTAACATTGGGAACAAAATCTTGAGAAAATTGTTCATAAAAGTTACAAATGTAGAAGATGTTTCTTTTAATACTTTAAATAATTAATTCCTAAATATGATACAATATACAAAGAAAGAATTGATCACTCAAACACTTCCTAAATTGGCAAGCTTGTACTTTCCTTATCACTCTGTTTTTCCTCAAGATTTTAAAGTTTTCCACCTATTTCAACAATATTTTTTAATAATCTACTATCAAATAAAAGTATTTTCTCCTGAAATCTAATCAGTATAAGCCAACTGTACTAAAAAAGTTTCAATTAATTTCATTCTAAGAAAACAAAAATATCAAATAGGTATTCTCCAAATTTCTCATAATGCTTACATCAGTTTCTGAAATTCTGCAGAACTGATCCTTTATTCTTGGGAGCCACCAATTTTCAACTCTTTTTCTTGTCTCCAACCCATAGCTTTTTTCCCATTTCCCCGTCTCACTGTAAATAGTTCTCACACAAGCAGGAACCAGTCTTCTCTGCCATTTAATTAATCCCAGGAAGCCATTTAGTTGCCTCTTCAAACATGAGGAACAAGTGCCAACTCTCGGACAAACCGACTGCATTCTTAAGGTTATGATATCTGAAAAGAAAAAAATACGTATTTCAGTCTGCAATACATAACAAGAATTCAGTGTTATGATAATTATACATATAATTGGTAGCTATGAAACATATTTTAGCTTGACTTGAACTACTCGGCTGTTTTCCATGGTACTTGCATTTTATTCCTGCCTGCATTATAAAAGCATATTTTTTAGCAGACAGAACTAACTGTCGCCCTTGCATGGAACAAAACTGTTGTGTTAAGATGTCTTATCTAATAAAACACAATTCTTGCACTCAGTCCGCCATAAAAGCCAAATCAGTCAATTGAAGGTTTAAGAAGCTCAGTTGCCTGAACAGAAGATGGCTAACAGGGTGTTAGTAAAAATTCAGAATGAAATGGAGAGAAGAGGAAGTTGGACGAAATTATCCTGTAAAAATACTGAATTTGTCACCACTGAAAAGAGATGGGGGAGGATGACTATAATTAGTAGATTTCAACTAGATATTCTGAACCGACTACTTTGCTAAGGCATTCTCTTTCAACTAAAAATCCGGTTAACTCCTCATATGCTGTAGAGCAAATCTTCTAAAACTACTCAGATGTGAGAAAGACCAAATAATCCACATATTTCGGATCAGCCTCAGTAAGACAGTCACCAACTTTACTTCCTACAGTAGGAAACACAGCATTGAGAGACCCCTACTCTGAGATTTCTTCCTTGTCTTGACCCCTAATTCTTTAAAAAAAAAATTGGGTTTTTTTTTAACATCAATATTTCCTGTTCTCTATGGTTGTTTTTTCGTGGTTTTTATCCAAATTTTGGCCAAGACACTTGGCTTGTACCAAGCTAGCTATGTCAGTCAGTTCAGAACTTTCCTTGCAAAGTTACATCACTTATATCTCTGTGTAGAGAAACTCTGACAAGAAAAGGTTTTAGTCATGCATTTCCCATAAAGTAGCAATGTTATTAGTAGAAAAAATTGCTATACCACCTAATTCAGGTCCCCAGTAAGCTAGTTGGAGTTGTACTTCCTTTAACATTCACCATACATGCATACACAAACCCTCACTGCCTGTCTCATTACCTGTCTACAGAATCGCACCTTTCCTCTCTCACTTACCAAGTAGACTCTTCTGAACATTTTTTCACTTATGTCACATCAGCGCTTTGAATTTTTGCTAATCTTTAAAATCTCTCTCATTTGTAGTAACAACAAATCCAGGACTGTACTCAGGATTCCCAGTGCAGATGTACGAGTCATTCAGGAGACACCCAATTCCTTCCCCTCCATAACATTACACTCATCTCAAACTTAGTGTATCAGTAGTACACCGTTTTTTGCTCATTTTTATTAATTATTTCCTTATTACTTATGTCTTATTTCTATTACTTTGATTCAATTTACAATGGAAAGGAGCGCTTCCTTATGCAAGGAATCAGCTTTGCTGATTTACAAAATCAGTATTTTAAAGCACAACAGTTACACACATGCATAATGCTTCATTGAAGGGAGACGGAGAGCACACAGTCTCAAGTTGCACCAGGGGAGGTTTACAGTGGATATGAGGAAGAATTTCTTCACAGAAGGCTGATTAAACATTGGAATGGGCTGCCCAGGGAGGTGGTGGAGTCACTGTACCTGGAGTTCTTTTAAAAAAGACTGGACATGGCACTTGGTTGCTGTGGTCTAGTTGACATGGTGATGTTCAGTGCGCAGCTCAAAAGAAGCCCACCTGTCAATGTCACACCTGCCAGGGCACTTTTGGGTGACCTCAGGCCATACAGGTCACATGAGCAGGGGTCAGAGCAGTGAACCGTGAGTGGGAAAGTGGCTGCAGCCACAGTCACAGCGCTAGAGCTATGCTCATTCAAACACAGGTAATTCCAGGATGAGAAAGAGATCCGCGGTGTCCTTCCCACTCCCAGAGCCCCCCCACTCCTAACATGGGATGAACAGCAAGTGATGCGATAATCAGCACATCATGTATTAGGCCATGCCAGAAGACAACCAAATCCAAAGGACGTGGAACTAAGCTGTTTTGCCTTTTCAGCCCTCTGTGCATGGGACCAGGACAAGTAGAGTGCCCCTCCCCACCTCAGCTAAGGGCATCTCAACCCTGTGCTCCTCCTCGCCCCAGCTAAGGGCATCTCAACCCAGCGCTGCGTGAGTCTTACAAGGAGCAGGTTACAAGCCAAAACTGTCCAACTCCGACAGGTGTGTTGAGAAGGGAGGAAGGGGCTAGGCTGACTGAGAAAGATATCACAGAACCACAGAACAAACATCCTGAGCTGGAAAGGACCCACAAGGATCCTCAAAGTCCAACTCCTGCACAGGACACCCCAAGAATCACACCATGTGCCTGAGAGCATCATCCAAACGCTTCTTGAACTCTGCCAGGCTTGGTGCCGTGACCACTTCCCCGGGGAGCCTGTTCCAGTGCACAGCCACCCTCTGGGTGAAGAACCTTTCCCTAATACTTAACCTAAGCGTCCCCTGACCCAGAGAACGTTTGGAAAGACGCAGTAACCACACGGGAGACTGAATCAAGGTACTGAAAACTGCTTGGCGAAGGCCAGCACATTTCACTCAGCCCTGTGGGGGTGCCCCGCCGCCGGAGAAGCAAGCACGGGGAGCCCCGCGGCAGCTCCCCCCAGGCGCGGAAGCGCGAGTGACGGCGGGAGGGTCGAGGAGGGGGGAGCTGCGGCGGCAGGAGGCCGCGGGGAGAGCCGGCTGGGCGCGGGCAGGGAGACCAATGGAGCGGCGCCGGGAAGCCGCGGCCGGGGCGGGAGCGGCGGCCCCGGCGGGCGGGGGGCGAGAGGCGCGGCC
>VZRE01001163.1:265008-316035 GCA_013396775.1 Cephalopterus ornatus
AAATTGATTGTCAGGGATTGATCTCTGTATAAGGTGTCACAGGTCCTGTTCAGCCTCGAGAAGAGGCGACTGAGAGGGGTTCTCCTTGCGCGTAAATATCTAAAGGGTGGGTGCCAAGAGGTCGGAGGCGGGTTCTTCTTGGTGGTGCCAAGCAATAGGACAAGAGGCACCGGGCAGAAACTGATGCGCGGGAGCTTCACCTGAATATGAGGAACTTCTTTACTGTGGGCGTGACGGAGCACTGGAACAGATTGGCCTGAGGGGCTGTGGAGTCTCCCTTACTGGAGGTACTCAAGAACCGTCTGGACGCAATCCTGTGCCATGTGCTCTGGGATAACCCTGCTTGAGCAGGGAGGTTGGACCAGACGACCCACTGCACTCCCCTTCAACCTGACTGTTGCCGTGTGATTAATCTTGCTCCCCTCCACAGCATATTCAGATAGCCTGGAAAATGACCATATAGTTTAGGGCTAGATTTCAGTAGCTTTTGACCATCAATAATTTTATTTCTCGTCTGTACTTTTTTTTTTTTTAAGAGGCAGATTCTGAAATAAAGGCAATAATTTTTTGTGTGATGTGTTTTTGACTAACGAAAGAAAAAAGCAGAGGTCAAGAAAGGCGACCTAGCACAGCGTAATTAATTCTACCTCTGCCTGGAAAACAACATCTTACCCTGTTGTCAACACTGTGCAGTTCAGAGTTGGTTTTAATTACTGCGAGTAGCTTGTAGTAGCCTCCGAGGAACAAGAAATACTTTTTTTCTTCTCTTTTTTCCTCGTGGATTGTGCCCTTTTTCTGCTGGCAACTGTTGATTGTTTTCATTTTTAGACCTTTTTTCCCACTGCTATGTTTCCAACAGAGTTTAAATAGACACATTCTGTTTTCGCAGTGCAATGCCTACAGTGAAGTCAACCTTTTTGTACTAGAGAGGTAGGAGCTTCTTATGTAACTAAAAATAAATATTTACTGAGTATAAGCTTTCCGCTTGGTTGTGTGTACCTGTCAAGGATACTTAAATTATAACCTTTTCACCATGAAAATGAATGGAGAGCAGCTTTGATGCTTACTCTGCTTATAAACTAGTACAGTTTCACCACGACTATGCATAATTTTAATTTGCTTTCCTGTTGATCTCCCTTTCAGCAAATGATTGTGGCTTTGCTTTATCAGACCTTCCATCCCAAATCTCTCTCTGAGTTCCTTGGCTGAGGGAAGATGAGGCATTTTGTTGTGTGGGGCAACAGGGAGGGCAGTCCTTGGCTGAGACCCTTCCACAGGATAAATGAGAGCTTGTGACCAGCGAGGACATGGTTTCATCTCAAAGGATGATTTCCCTCACACTGGCTGTAACCCCTGTGCTCTCCTGACTCATATCTGAGTGAATGGGTGGAAAATTATCCCAGAGATGTTAGCAGACTTGAATGAGACCACAGAAGAAAGTCAGTATCTGATTTTGGAGGAAATCTTTGGTGTGCTTTCGGCTGTCCTCTTCACAGCGTGGGACAATTAGTCACTGCCATTTCTGGGATTTACTGGTGACTTGGGATCTTGGTGTTTTTGAAACAGTGATGTCAAACAGTTAGTGCTTAACAGTTAAACATCTCACTACTACTCCTGCCATGATTAAGCCAATAAATAAGCCCAAATGCCAAATAATAATGTATGTATGGATTATTTTTGATCTTCATGGATTTTCATACTACTCAGAATACTTTTGCTCCTCTTTCTTTCTGAGTATGTTTCTATTTGGCCTCAGTTTTCTCACTTGGTTTCAGTTTCTGTTTACAGAAAATCTTGCAGCTTGTTTAGCTTCATTTGATACTGGTTGCCTTCCTCACTATTAGAATCCAGACTTCACAGTAAGTGCCAATAAAATCAATGGAAAGGGACACAAGATTTAGTATATTCTCAGAGTAAGTTCCCAGTAGTATCTTGACAGAAGTCATCAACATGTTCCAAGTAACACACAATTCAAACCTGCATCAAATATGCTTGGCTTGTTTTTGTTAGCAGATAATGAAAATCATACCAGCACATCCTTCCAGAAGAAAATAAGGAATAATAGAAAATGATTTGGTTTGGGGTTTTATTTTTCTCTAATTTATTTTTAATATTTTATATTAAATATTTCATTTTATATTAACATTTTGCACACATAGCCAAGACTTAGTACAATACTTGGTTTATAAACCCCTCCCAGAAGTACCCATTTCAGCAGAATCACAATCTACATCTGAGTTTAACCAAGCCCAGTTTGGGTTGTTGGTTAATATGGTGAACAGAGAAGAGCTGGAGGCTCCAGATGGGCCCAAACCTAAATGTTCCTCAGGTATGACAGATCTACTTTTGTGTATAGCATCTATCTAACTTTCTAGGAAGCATTTAAGATTGTGATTAATTTAGTATTAATCTAAACAGATTATCCTCAGCTTCAAGCAAATTGAATACATAAGTAGATTGTCAGGATGAGAAAGCAATGTTTTAGTGAAATGAACAGATTAGAAAGATAAGATGAAGGTCTAACTACTCAATCAGCTATAATATTGATGGCAGAGCTTGAGAAATGTAGGTCAATATGTTTAATGTTAGATAATTCAACAGTCCAGAGATTGAAATGTATTTAAAAGAATCATAACTAAATTTTAGGCAGTGATTGGACTTTCAAAATGTTTTCAAGACAACATAAAATAATTGTCTCAATATTTTGCTACTTCCGCTTCCTCTGAGCTCTATGGTGTTGTCCTCAGTTGAGGTGAAGAGAACTACACACACAAAGTAAAGAGGTTTTCATTTGCAAACAAAGACAGATTACTGTTCGACATCAGGTCCCTTCTCTTTGAAAGTGGGAAAGTCTCAGGTTCCTGAGCTGAATCCTGCAGGAATCATGAATCAGAGTTGCGAGCTGCACAGCATACCATATGAATGAAAATTAAATTCAACAACACCTTGTAGCTCAGGCAGGAGTTGGAGACATCACTCGCTCACCTATCTCTCTATTATTAGCCAGTAACCCCTGCACGGTGTGGGGAGCAAGGAGGGGCACAAGGCCTCAAATGGCTCAGACTTTTCCAAACAGGGTACCTCCCCCACTATCCCATGATACCCACCTTCCCCACGTGGAGTTTTGCTTCCTAACCTGGGCTGTTTGCTCAGTCTCCTTTCATTATGGGAAGTTAATGATATAGTGACATTTGTATTTGCCTTAATAGTAGTAAACTATTTTCCATATGCCTGCTACTCCCCTGATTTTTTTTCAGACTTCACACTTACTTGTTTGTTAGCATTTTAGTTAATCCACACAAAGCTTGAGGTTGATTGAGTACTCAGGTAATTCATTAGTTCCTGAGTATGGGAAATGTGCCGAAGTGCCCCAGTTGTCTGTTACTTAAATAGACATGCTTCCTGCTTTTCCATACAAGTATAATTTTGCTTTTGCTGATAGTTACCAGAATTGATGTCTGTGTTTTCTTGGCATTGTTCTTTTGCTCCTCCATCAACAACGTGACTAGTATTTTTTCAGCCTCCTACAAAAAAAGGATTAAAACCCAGCATTTGGAATACAAAATAATTTTTATTGCCTTCATACTTCAAATCCCAGCACCATTTCACGTAATTAAAAAGTTTGCTTGGTTGTTTTTTTCCACTAAACTCCTTGAGTGTTGCTTTTGCTTCTGAATTTCATTTTACCACTGTTTATATATATGTGCATTTAGTGGTTTTGCCTTAAACCACAAGGTCAGGTAAAAAAATGCAGGTGATTGGATTGCAGGGAAGAATATCACTTGAGAATGCAAAAAATCAAGTAATTAATAGACCAAATGTAAGAAAAACCCTCTCAAACCATATCCACCATCTAAGCCCGGATCTCAAAGGGAAGAATTCTGAGTGACCTCATGAAAATAATAGAAGCTTCACTTTTGCAATAGATTTCATTTTACAAGCACTCAAATGTTTTGGTAGCACTCTTGAAATAGGTAGAAGAGGTAGAGTATATTTTTGGGATAGAAAAGAACAGATTTGGGCAAGACTGGTTGCATTACTAGGAGTGGAGCTTAACCTGTAAGTTGTGAGTTATGTTAACTCATAACAGGTATTACCTGATATGATTGACACTCGCTTCATCTGGGGACTGGCCTCGATGACAGAGTGGGTTCTTGTCATCCAAACCAACACAGGTTCATCATTCCTTGGTTTGGCAAAATGAAAAAGAAATTACACAATGCACCAGTGGAAGAAGAGATCAGCTGTGTAAGTCAGTAACCTGCTCACCCTATCCAGTGGTCTGTGTTCGGTCACCAGGATGGCCCTGTCTTGTTGGAAAATACCTGTGCCTGTCCCTCTGCCACTCATTAAACCACTGAATGATATGGAAGAATTTTGAAAACATGCAAGATCCAGACTCAGTGAAATCATATTTACCAGCATTGTTTTAGCAGGCTGACATTGGTCCCTAATCCTGGAGCTGGAACATAGGACTGAGTCTTTTCTGAGACCTAAGTGAGCCTAATTTTGACGAGATTTTATGTAGCACTTGTATTGTGTTGGGTGTTTGTGGAGGGGTGCATCTAACCCCAAATGCACATACTCCACGTTCTACAGAAAGGTATTAGACCAGTGGCAGCAGCTTATTACTGATTAAGACTAAAGTGTGTAAGTGTGTGCATGTAGGTGGGGAGAAGTTGTAACAATCAATGCACATCTGCTTTTTTGCCTTTCATCAACATTTCAGTTTTCAAAAAAAGTAATCAGTGCTGTATTTTTGTCTTGGCCATCTTCTAATGCACTAGCACAATTTTGCTGCTTGTTTGAACTAATTATACACAGTGTTGAGCAAAAGTACCCCTTTGCAGCATTCAAAGTTATACATTTCTTGCTTTTAATCTGGAAAAAAGGTTTTTTGTAATACTGTTTAAAATTTTGAATTTACAGTCAGGGGACTGAGGGATCAATCTTCATGAGCTGGTGGACTGTAGTGAGACCATATTGTCATTAAGCTATCCACAACTCCAGAACATCTGAGACTGTTATGTCTCCTTATTACAGCTAGGAATTCAAATTTTGGAAACCTGGCTTTTCATTCTCCTTTCTTTATTGAAGCATGTCATTTGAGATGGAAAGTGAGTTGTGTGCTGAGAGGCAGGTGATTCCAGCTGCTTGAAGCCATTAGCAAAGGCTGCCATGGTGCTGTGGTACATATCCCTTTACACACATGTCAGGGAGAAGATCATGCATCTGGAGAGTCACTTTACGGAGAGACGCTCTCTTCCTCCACCTTTACTCACAATAAATTTTTGTATTACAAAAGTGTGTGCTACCATGTCAGACAAGAAGGAATAATAAGACAGGTACCCATAAATTAAACCCTTGTCATGTGATAACCTTTCTTTCATTAAGAACCAGGCCCTCATATTTAAAGTAGGTGGCAAATGGACGTTTTCTGTTCACTCTGACTATTAAAACAGCTTTTTACACTGATGGAAAAACTTCATCATTGCAATTATCCAACAACTAGATTGCACTTGAACTTTGCAATGATATCTGTCAACAGGGAAAAGTTTGAGTGCTGGATAAAATTATCCTGCACACTGAGTCTGTCTCATGGGCTGTCAGCTGGCTCTGGAAGAAGAACTGGAGTGGAAGAGGAAGAAAATACCTGCAAGTCTTAAAATTAATGAGTATTAATAAATCTTTATTTTATGGACAAGTTAAAATGCTAGTATTTCCTAAAGACCTGTGCAGCTTGGAAGCTGTTGTGTACACATATTTATATGTATATGTTGTCTGTGTATGTATATAAAACCACATAACACTCATATACAAGTTCATATACATATATGCACATTTTCTATCTATATGTGTATAAACATGCCCCAAATGGAAGTGAATGTGATCTACCTTCATTTTTGTTGTATTTCTACACACAGTATAATTACCAAAGGAGAAAGAATGATTAAATTATTCTTTCTAGTTAAACATAAAACAAGATGAAAGGAACCTGGGTTTACTGAGGGAACATGGTGCCAGAATAATCTGATAGCTTTCCTTAAATGAGATAATGGGTTTTCCAAAATAGAAAATACGGTAAATCTCATTTGTACCTTAGCAAAACAGTTGATACACTCTTATGTGGGAAAATATTAATGAAGCAAAATAAGATGAAGGTTAACAGAGGACATGAAAGATGAAGAAGAACTAACTGATGGGAAAGGGCAGAGAAAGAAGAGGAGTCAAGAAACAAGTTACTGTGAACTCCTCAAGGGTCAATTTTAGGACCAGTGCTGGTAATATCTTCATTAAGTACATGAGCATGTGAGTCAGTGGGTTCTTCAAATATGAAAATAAAGGGACATAGCTAACATGTAAGAAGGCTATTGTATATTAAAACCTGAAGTGGGAAGAAGTGTTTGATTGGAACAGAATGTCACAGCATGCACTTCAGAGTTAAGAAGGAATTTTTCTAAGGGAGACAAGAGGTGACTCAGGTGGAGAGAACTCTAGGTGTCAGAGATGATCACAGAGTGACTATTGAATCGACCATGGGGTGACACCATGAAGAACGTGTACGTGCTCACAGCATACATCAGGCAAGGTATTTCCAGCAGAAAGTGAAAATTTCATTGTAGAAGGCATGGATGAATGTGCATCTGCAACACAGCTGCTGCCACATTTCTCTGAGAAGGATTAATTAATCTGCAACTAGTGCAGAGGTTCCATAAAACATATCACGAGAAATGACATAAAATGCTGCTTAGTCTAAAAAATAAAAGCTATGTTAGGATACTGATTTTTTTCTGAGAATATATTGGTTGGCCTAGTACCAGCAACAGAGAAGAGCTGTTCAAGAAAAAGAATAAAAAAACCCAGGTAACCATATAACATTTAGACTGGAAAGGAACAGCAGGTTCTCATTATTGGATGAGAGAGGTCCTCTAACCTTTCAGGAGTGGAAACTGCCTCTCCCTCCAATTACTCTAGCAACTTTTAGGACAAAGTTCAGCCCATTAACAGAAAAGATTATGTGGCACAATCTCTGTGGAAAGCCAGGGCCTGGCCTAGGTTTGGTAATGCAGGTGGCCTCCTGAAATACTGTAACTGGTCTTAGAAGTCCTTATTTCCCTGGAAAAATTACTTTAGGAAGTAACATTTAAAAAGGGAGCCTTGCTCACTAGGATTTAGCTTGGAATCACAACTTAAGGCAGACACAACCGTGCTATCCACCCTGTGGGTACAGCAGGAAACCTGAAGGTCTCATAGATGTAATGCAAAGTTGGCATTTCTGTAAATCACTTTCTGCTCCCACTCCAAAACTCATTATGCTTTAGTAAAAATGAAAATTTACATTCCAACAGGGGGAAGGTTCTTCTGCACATTTTTCAGCAAAACCCTAATCTGTCTTGCAGGCATACCAGATGTACCGGAAAAGCTCACTCAGCGTTTCTTACTCCCATTGAAATGACTTGCTAGAGACAGGCAGGAGGGGATGTTCCATGCCTTCCTGTTCCAAAAAGCAGATTCAAGCGAAGGACATGCAATTTCAGCACAGGGTTTACCTTGATTCATACTTTATTGATGTAAGAAAATCACTTATTCACTCAAGAATGACCCAATGTGATGGTCATGGATGGTGACTCAATGCTGTTCTTTTTTAACATTTTTTTACATTTGAGCCAGGGTAGCTTCTTGCAGTCAGGGTGATAAAGTAGGTAGTGCCGAAAGGGATAAACAGGCTGCTTTCTTGTACTAGGGCATTGTGTCCATTTTATACCTAAGGTAGCCAGATTGTGTGTGTCACTTTGTCCCAGGCCAGTGGGGAGCTGTGCATGGGAACCCTGCCTTGGGTCTGTGGAGCCCACTCTGGGCATGAGGCTGGGGACAGTGTCAGGGCCTGTTTTAGCTGAGGAAGGCTTTACACTAAGGGAGAAAGTTCATGAGTGGCAACATAGCATACCTAAGTCAAACTGTGTTGCCTACAGAAAGAGATGAGGAAGGGAGCTGGCCTCCCCCAAGGGTAGCTTTTGTCAACACCTTGCCCAGCTGTGCCCTCTGGGCAGGATGGACTGTTAGGAAGATGTGAAAAGTGCAGGACATCTCGCCACTTAAAATCAATATTTTATTTTCCTTTACCAAGCTGCTGCTTCTTGCTATGGATGGACAGGGAGGAGAAGCTGCAGAAAAGCCAACAGTGCATGAAAACTGAGTGTGAGAAATTTCATGAAACATTAAGTATGATGTTTTTCCCCAATCTGTGTGCTGATCTGGTAATGGTGAAGGCTATTTAGCTGGGGGAGCCTGAGCAGAACCAGCACAAGAGTAGCTAGATACTGGACTCAGGAAGCCACTGTGTCAGGGATGGTGTGCACAGGGGGACTGACTGCTCACAGTCCAGCAGAGAGACTGTAGTGCTGCTTTAGGATATTGCTTATATTACAGCTAGGAGAGTTATGATGCTATTATGTTCCTCTACTGTCTCATGGAAGTGCAGATACCTTATATTCTTCATTAGCACTATTTTCATCTCTGAGTCCTGTTAAAGGAATTTTTAATTTAATTTTCTTAGGAAAGGAAGCAAAACAGGATTTGTAATGCATTGTGGATGCTGTTTGATGTCTGGTGGTTTTCCTATCGATTATTTAGTATGATTTAACTTTTTTTTCCTCCATTTTTATTGATTTATTAATCTGACTATCAACCGATATATTTAATGCCATGTAGACTACACAGATATTACATCCATTACATAGAAAGGACTTGGTTGGCATATGCTATTCCAATTCATTGCTACTAGATAGAAATCCTCGTCCTTCCCAATGCTTAGTTAATTAATAGGACATTTGAATGCTCTGGACTGCAGTTCTTAAATACCAATTTGCACCTCCTTTTCAGGACTTGGTATTATGAAACCTGCCACTCACTTTCTCTTTGTAGTTGAAATTCTAGGAAGAGACATCACAAAAACTGTATAAGAAAGAGGAGTATATTGCTTCTTAATAGAAGATGTTTGAGATTTGTATGATATAGCTAAAAAAAGAAAATATATTTTAAATGTTAGGTAGTTATATTTCAACAATACAAGATTTTTTCATGAGTCCAACTTTTCTTTTAACAGTTGAGAGTGTGTCTTTGGAGAGTATGGCTCATTTTAGATTCTGTTGCAATAAGTAAGTTCAACCATGCCAAGTTATACTCTGGAATTCAAGGCAAGTTTCACTTCTAGTTATGCAGACCCACAGGCATGCTGTGTGTCCTGTTGTTGTGTCCTACATGAGAAGTACAGGGTTGCTTCAGTAGTCACATTCCGCTTCTTTTTTGGTTTAGCTGAAACTTGTGAAAAAGGCTTTGCATGAAGTGAACAAAATACCAAAACACCATTCATGTACTCCGTATACACAACTCGTACAGTCAGGTTGCTTCTTTTGATTCTTACTTCTAAAGGGTTTTTTTGATGTATTTTTTCCTGTTAACACTCCCAAGTCTAAGCAGAGCATATAATGTTTGCAGTTTTTATATATATTTTGCAAACCAGATACTTATACTATTAACCTTATGCTAATTTAAATATTGTTTTCTACTCTTTAACATGCAAAACCCCACTAGAGGAGTTAAGATTAGAAGGTAGCATGACAACCAGAATCCCCAGCCCACATTAGCACTGCTTTTACATGAACACAATGCTAAGATTTCTTAAGGTCTGTCCAGGATTTTTAGTGCTTGTTCTTTTGTAAATGTTTTGCTATATGTGGTGAAAAAACATAGTGTTTGTGTAAAGAACAACAGAATAATTGAGGAGTACTTCTTACTGATTTTCAGGCTTCCATTGAAGTACTCCTCGCTTCTGTACTAAGCCGAAGGGCTTCTCACATGCTTGTCTGCTTGCAGCTCAGGTGTTAATCCAACACGGGGCACTTGCCACAGGACACCGTGGACAATCATTCAGCGGCACTTTCTGGACTGCAGGGCACAGTGTGCCTGACATCGTGCTGGGGAGCAGTGACACTGCTGGAGAGAGTGGTGGTACCTCCATACATCCGGTGTCAACAAATGCACGTTTGAGAGTGTTTCACGACCTGGAGTGATGCTGGCAAAGGGTGTTGGGTGATGTCTCCAAAATATCTTCCTAACGCAGTGGAGTTTCAGGGAGCTTCTCTGTGTGCTGAGGGAGTCTGGAGCTAGGAGCCAGCACAGACACTGGCTGCACAGATGTGTTGGGAGATGGTTACCACAGGCTGTTAGAAGTCTCTGACTTACCAAACTGCTGGTGGGAAATCAAATGACAGTGCTTTTGTGATAGAAGTCTGCCAAATGACTGTACTACAACTCACAGGTTTCAAATCGCTGCCACTTTAGTCATTTGAGCTTCAACAAAACTGGAGAAGAACGACTAGAAAGCAAAATTTACATACCAACAACTTTCCAAAAATCTGAAAGGAGTGATTGAGAATTCGGTGGGTAAAAAGGTGTCTAAGAAATCGGCATCATACTTTTAGACATGCCATTATAGAGAAGAAAATAATTAAGTTTAGAAACCCTAAAATGTTCTGTAGTTCATATGCAAAATGCACTGGGGCAGTGCTATGGCTCGGTGTCTTGTGAAGTACAAGCTGCAAACTGAATGCTTTACATCCCTTGAGAAAGCAAACAGTCTTGGCTTTCTAATGATATAAAGCAATTCATTCCTGCCTTAACGCCTCCAAGGGCTCTGTGTCTCAAGCCAGATTCTGTTTCAATGCTCGTAGACTTGTTTAGGGGCTATAGCAAGTGTAGGTTTTAGAGATTCAATTCATATCTTAAGAAGGAAAGAGAAACATTTGTCTGGCATGTTGTTTTGTGTTTTAAAATTGTAGCTATTCTTCATAAAGTGTTGGTGTGAGAAGCCACCATGTGGTGTGTACTTGTGGTGTTTGTTGTTCTCCAAGGAGAAGTAGGAGGCCAAAGGTGCATGACAAATGGAGCTTGTTAGATATCTAGCTGGTTGGCCAATTACCTACTTTCTGAAAGGAGTGTAACTGAGAATGCTTTTTGTTCTACCCTCCTGGATATCACATGGTTAAAACTGACCACCAGGCTTTGTGAACCATTAGTCAAGAAATTTCTTGGCTTTCTTTGCAAAGGATGTTGGCTTCTTCATAATTAATACATCACTACATTTTCTGTTTTGCTTCTTTTCCCCCCAAATCTGGGAGCAGCATCAGATTTTTCTGACCTGGAATCAAGCAATTAAGCATTAATCCAGGATTTTCTTGATCACAAAGATCAAGAAATAGGGAAAGAAGTAAAGGGCTTTTCTTACATTAAGACCTTTATGTAGATGCCGAGAAGGGGTAGCACAGTACATTATGCCTCAAAAACATAAATACTTTACACAACCCTGGCAGTAATCTGTGGAATGATCTCACAGTAGTTAACTAATTTTTGGGTTTCAAATATTTGCTTCCCTCTTATCTCATTTTTAAGAAGTTCCCCATATCCAGGGACTTAAAGCTGAAGAGTTGAGACTTCATATAACCTAAGAAGGAACGAGCTACTCTAAATTTTAAAGATTTCCTTGGCTCCACAGGAAGACATGAATACCTTTACTGGCCAGGGATTTGCAAAAGCAGTCTAGACTTTGTAAAAATGGTTATTATTACTATTAGATCTCATCATTGGATTCGGTATGCACAACAAGGGGAAAAAGGAAAGATTCTCAGACATGACAGAATTTTCTTTATGTTTTGATCTTTGGTTTTATAATCTGTAGGAACTAGTGTATTGTACAAATCAAAGTGTTAGGCAATCTCTTCCAGAAATCTGGATTCTCACAAAGATGAGCATGTAATGATAGTTTTGCTTTTGCCCAAATAGGCAGTTTTTTCCATCCCATTGTTTCCTACAGTCCCTCATCTCATTGAGCTGCTGCAGCTAAAACCTTTCTACTTCCTCTTAAACCATCTTGATGACTCTCTCCTTTGATGTTTGTAATTAAAAAATGCAACAGGAAGATGCCACCTGACAGCAGAAGAGGCTCCCACATGAGTTATCTTCTGTAGCTATAAACCAGCAGCAGTGGATTCTTCCCCAGAGGAAGGTGAGGCAGACCAAAGGCAGCAGTGGTAATACTTTTCCCACTAACAAACCTGAAACTACTAGAGAGAGGATTTACCAGGTTTGTGCAGAGGAAATAAGTAGCAGACCTCAAAACTGAACCCAGATCCCCTGACATCCAGCTCCAATGGATATACGGACACCTCTGCTGTTTCTTTGTGGTTGCCAACACAGGGATATAAGTCCAAGCAAGCAGTGCTGAGCACTTTCAGCTCCCACCAAAGTAAGTAAGACTCAGAGGTGCTCAGTCCTGTGCTGCTTTCCGCAGGAAGGTGGCACTGGACCTGCTCTAGGCCAGCACTGGTTCAGCCTCAGCCACCCCCAGGCTCTGCTACCTGCCTGCATCAGCCACCTTCTTCTATTTCTCGTATGTCTCTAATCCACCAAACACACACGTGGGAGTATCTAAATTAAAAATAGCAACCCAGAAAAAAAATGCAGTGGAGTCAGAGAGCTGATTTGCAGCTGAATTATTCATCCCCACATATCCCTCTCATCCCAAGATGATAGTACTGGAGCTGCGCAGGTGTAGCCTGGCTCAGGGACTGGTGATGCAAGAGAGAGACAACAACCTCGTGGGTGTCTGTCCCCTGTTAGCAAGCTAAATCTCCCACTGGTCAGATCATCTGTCTTTTTATACCGACTGCCACATGAAAACACCTTAAACCACCTCCTCGCTTCCCTCTATGTCACCTCCCTTCACTTATTACTTACTACCCAATAACCAGATTAATGCAGCTCAACACTCTCAAATCCAAAGAAATTAATTAGTCCAACTTGTTAAAAGGTTATTGGAATATACGGTTCCATTAACACCAAACCTTAGTCGACAAATACATGAAAAAGCTGTTCCTCTGCTTTTACTGACCAGGCCTGAACTGGGGTGCTTTGGTGGGTTGCCAGCTTGTGAAATTGCAATTTGCAAGAAACCTTGAGTGATTTTCCCTGTGTATCTGCAGGAGTGGCCCTTGGTTTTAATCAGTGCTCTGATTGTGATTGCAGTGTGTGATTTAGAAAAATTTCTGGCAGTTAATTGTCACTTTTTTTGTGAGGAATTTTTGTAAATAACATTTTTATTTCCACAGAGAATCATTCAATTATCAGAGCAACCTTAAAAACCTCAGGAGACAGAACATCCTGTGACATGAAGGAAATTAAAAAAAAAAACAAACGTGGACTTAACTTCAAAGTAGTCTTCATGGTTCCTGGCTGGCATCCTGCTTCCTGTGCCTGGTGCCATATTTGGCATGGCCTCCCTCACCACTATATTCCTGGGCTGGTGCCTCGCAGAACCCCCCTCAAGCATCCTCCCTGAGGATCACGCCCTGCTGTGAAACTGATGGGCACATGAAAGCCAAATGACTACTGGCAATGTAAGCAAGATATTTGTGTTGCACAAAATACAGCTCAATCCCAGATCCCTCTGGGTGATGGCTTCTATGCCTGCCTGCTTCTCTCTGTTGGCTCTCCTGTCTGTGGTATCCCAGCTCCATTTTTTTCCTTCTGCAGTTTCTGTATGATAATCACATGAATGTGATACTCCTTATCTCATTCCTGTAATCTGCTGTCACAGGCCACTAAGTCATACCCAATCCAGTTGTGGCTGCTTTGGAGGTGTGTTGGTGTCTTAGGAGGCTAATCTCTCACAAAACTGCAATCACTTCATTCTGAATTACAGCAAATTCCTCAGAAATACATAATGAAGACATAAGTCCATGTAAGAATGGTCCCACCGCACTTTGCTTCTGCAGGCATTAAAAAGGGAAGATTGTGATGGTTTCAGTAGCACCCTATCCTCTCCTATGATCCAGCATATCTTTCCAGCTTCCACCTCAGACTGAGGTTTTGTACAGGTGGAGCAGGAGACACAGATTGGTGTTGGATGTTAGCCAAATTGATCATGGGACCAAAGTGACCAAGAGAAATGGGTAGGCAGCAGCTGTAAATCAGGGATTGTCCAAGGAAGCACTTGCTACCTGTATAGAAATGCTACAGCCTCTCTCAAGTTTCTAACCTAATTCTGCAGCTCAGCGATACGGAAGACTGTGCCAGACATCAGTGTGGGCCCTTGCCTCAGGGCTTCTGCTTTGCTTGCTTCTAGTTGGCACTCCATGGCATCACCCCTTCACTGCAGGGAGATTCTTCCCAGTGGGAGCTGCAGGGAGCAGGTCTGCTACTCATATACACCTGGGTGTTCTTCTCTGGGACATAAATGCCCAGGCTCACGTCCTTCCAATGAATGGACAGAAAGAAGCCTTACAGTTTTCACAGCTGTCTGTGGCTTTTGCTGGATTTAGTATCACCTCGTCTTTAGCTGATAAATCTCAGCTATGAGGCAGCTGTTCACTAACTACTGAAACAGGGCCAATTTTTCCAGAAAGAGCCATTCAGCAACAGTCTTGCTACTTTCTGTATTCATGTATATCCTCCATACACTTCTTTTTTGCATCTAAACATTAGTTTCATGTGAAGATTTGCTGAGCAGTGAAAGATAAAGCAGGCTGGAGAGAGAAGAGAGCCAGGGAATGCTATTTGTGTGATGTCAAAAGAGCCCCAGATTTTACTGTTATCTTTAATGAAATGCTGAAGGGCAAGGTGAGAAAATGGAGATTTGTTAGCACTGATCATAGTTCTTCTTTCGCTGGACTCACAAAACAGCAGGAACTAGGGAAAAGAGAGAATTTTGAGTGGCATTCGGCTGTATATTTAAGCATGAATCATCCTCCATCTATTGCAGTCTCTTTTTTTTTTATGTCGTTGAATTTTCATGAAGGAATATATGAACTTTGGTTACAACAGATGTCATCTTGGAGGGTTTTTTCTTTTAATATCTGACTGTAGACCCAGTATAATAGGCAATATCGGGCTTTCATCTTTCACCACTACTAGCTGTAAAATCCAGAGGAGATGATCATTAGCATGCATTACTTAAGAGAAGTACAGCGCTCAGTGAGTCAGGATACAGACCAAGAATTAATTGTTGAAGAAATTAAAAAATACTTGAAGAACGGACACATTTGAGAATATTGCAGTCTGTCCAGACTCCAAAGAGCCAGTGCAGAGTGAAGATGGCTAATGTGTTCCCCTATGGCTTCCCTGAAGGGATGCAGCAAGAATTTGCTGGGAATGCAGTGGCCAGTAGAAACATGGCTGGGGTCTGAAAGGGTGAGGTTGGATGGTGGGATTTTCTAGCTCCAGGCCTGAATTTCTGTAGGAAAAGTAGTCACTCACTAAGCTGAAAATGGCCAAGGTGGCTGCCAGAGAGGGGAGCAAGAGCTGGCCAGAGTGCAGGTTGCTGGAGGCACCTTTAAACAAGCTGCTGGGAAGCAGACTTCAGTTTTCACTGCCCAGCAGTATGGATTGAACCATATGAAACAGGGTGGTGGACTAGGGGATGTGCATACTTGGAGACACATGGAGAAGTGCTGAAGAGGCCATGCTCTATGGCAGCATCCTCAGCTGGTGCATAGCACCCAGGGCTGCAGCTGAAACAGAGCCTTTTAGTAGCTCCCTGCATGATTGCCCTACTGAGCTTCCCTTCAAAACATTTAAATATCTCCTGAACAACTGTCCTGGTGGCAAAGCCTAGCCATGCTTTCAGGATTCTGGGAGTTCTTTGTTGCTATTATTATCCACCCTGCCCTTTATGCCATGTCAACACTGCAGCTGATTTATATGCTGTATTTCAGGGCCTTTTTCAAGACCCTGTTTTCCCATGAGAATATTTCCTCCTGATTTACAGGGTCAGGCCATTAGGGACAAGAATGGCCCCACAACTGGCCTCAGCCTGCAGGCTGGACAGCAAGATGTGCAGTGAAATACTTATGGAGGAGCTGTCCCAGAGCTCTGGTTTTTGGGGGGATGAAGAACAGGTTCAGCCAATGCAGTGTTTCTTTCCTCTTCCAGAGTAATTGCAGGCTTCTTTGCGTAGATCATCACTTTGTAAAGAAATTCTTTTTGACAACCAATCATCTTTTTTCTGCTAATTCTCCACAAATTTCTGCCAACTCTCTCCTATACTGTGTCATACATGTGCCCTCCAGATTACGCTCTCCTGATAAGTTCCTGTTGCTTTCACATCTTTTGTAGCTTTAGTAAGTTGTGAAAAGCAACCCAGACCAAAATTATCTGAAATCAGACTTAATTTAAAAGATCAGATTCTGCCATCTCATGCTCATACCCAACAAAAGTGCCCCCAAAGCCCATTCATCAGTGGAATTGCCTGGAGGATGCTGCACCCAATGCAGAGCACAGGTAATGCACCAGGACAGTGCCCCTTGGGTGGCTCCACAGCAGTTGTCTCTCCTCAGCAGACTCCCCTCTGCTCACTCAGATCCTGGTGTGAAAACTTTTTCCTATTTGTTTACTAGATTGACTCTAGGAGATGTGTATGGGTAAGAATGACAATTTGAAGATGGAAATTGAATCGGCTGATATGTGTCCTGCTCTCAGAAAGCAGGGAAGTGCTTTACATTGTGTTCCCCCATTAGCTAAGACTATAGGAGGATTATTTTTCTTCCATGGACTTTGTGTAGTACAAGACTCCAGAAATGTTGCTGTGACTCCTGACCAAGGGTGAATAATGTACTGTCCTTGAGCTCTTGCCAATGGGACAGGGAGACATAGAGCATGGGAAGATGTTTTCTCTGTTTTCAGTGCCAGTACTAATTATTTCTCTGATCTGGAAGTCTGAGTTGCCAGATGTTTTTGGTGCCCCTGTTAGAAAGCCATAATTTTTAGAGACAAGGTTGGCCTTGTCCTAAAATTGAACAGTAGCCTTAAAAAAACCTTAAAGTTGTTTCCCTCAGACCAACCAGATACTAGGCTTTCATTCATTTGTCACACTGAGAACTAATGACTGAGTAAAACACTAGAAATAGGGAGTTAGATGGTGGGCTATTTACTTCTTACTGTTTTAATGAATTGTAAGTAGTTGACCTTTTTATTGCCTTTCTAAGAGGTTTCTGCCCTATTTCTGCCCCTAGCCTCCTGGCCACAGGTCTCTGCCCTCTCAGTTGTGGCAAGAGATTGAATCAGGGAACTTTTTATGGCCTGTCTCTGAGAGAGGGGGAGAAAATTCTCCTTCCTTTGTGGGTCTGTGGGAAAGGATGATAACTGGCAGTTACTGTTTTTGCCTAATGCATTACTGCCCGAGCAGTATTTACAAAGGTAACAACCCAGTTTGAAGCTAAAGCCAAGGGTGTGGCTAGGAGTGTAAAAGCCCTGTCGTTAGAGCAAGTATATTAAGAAGTTGGTGTCCATTTGTCTGTCTCTTGGTGGCACAAAACCCCTAGTGCTAGGAGAGAGACAAGAAGAGCTGCCGTGTATTACTTTACTTATTATAATCTCTGATTTACTCTCCCGGTTAGCAACTTGCGAATGAAGGTCTGTGCCTCATTCAGAGGCACATAGGGAAGCTTCAATGCCTGCCCAGATTGGTCCTATGGGATGAGACACTCTGATCTTGACCCTTAGTCTGACCCATGCTGGCTTTCCCTGTCCATCTGAGTAGCTTTAATGTCTGTGCCATTCTGTGGCCCCTTGCTATTGCAGGTCCTCTCCACCATGTGAACAAAAGGGAGGTTTACACCACCCCGCAGGTGAATGGAGCTGGGACCAAAGGGGCATTTGAGAGTCTCCAGCCAATGGTCCCAACTAATAGTCCCAGCACTGTTGTGGGACAGAGGTTCAAAAGCTGTATTTGGGCTAGGAGGGGATTAGCATCCCACTTCATGCCCATGCTATTTGCCTTACAGATAGTCACAGATGTGGACTATTTTCTCCTGCAAACTAGAAGAATAGTTTTAAAGCTACGTGTCACTGTCCTGTTCCACTTTTAAGAGACAGTGCTTATTTTTAGAAGATGTTACTCACAAACAGTAGGTTTTCCTGGTCATATCCGCTGATAGAAATATCTGTATTGCAGATGGCAGCATGTCTAATGCTCACGAGACAAATTTCCTGGAACTGAACAGGAGACAAAGTGTGAATATCACAGCTTCATACAAGTAACCGCCTGTTTAGTAGAAAATCAGTCAGCAATACAAACCAATTATTTAAAAAAGCAATGTCTTGGACATCCATCTTAAGTTGTACATAAACAGCTCAATTTTTCTCAAGCTAATTGTGGCTGCAGCAGCAAAATCAGGTAATGAAAACCTTGTTTTGAAATGGAAATTAATGAACAAGTTGCTTACTAATCAGAGAGATGTTTCTTTGCTGGCAAAGATAGACACCCTCTGGTTTCTCTCTCTTCTTTAAAGATTACGGTAATGAGACAAAATAAAAGCTATTACTTTTTTTGGGAAATACTAGTTCAGAACTACCTTGCGAGCCAGCAGAAGAGCAGGGTCTTGAAGGGCCTTCTGTCAACTTTCTCCTTGTTCGAGCGGAGTGGACTAGCTACAAGCTTTCGTAGATAGGCAATAAACAACCATAAGGGCACCACGACTCTAGCTGGACAGGCTTATTAGTGAAAGGCTATGCTTAATGAACAAATCTTTCAGGTTAGCCTTTGCTATGCAAGGATATTGTAGGAAAAAAAGACATACAAACAAGTCGAGGAAAAAAGTAGCAGATAAATAATATTGAGGGTTTGACTGTCCTAGGAGAACAGGACTACAGTGATGTAGTAAAAGGATTTTGCATTTGCCTTTTAATATTGCTTGAAATCTACAAACTTGGGAAGAGTAAGAACCAAGAGTACCCAAGCATGACTAATGAAGTCGAAAATAAAGTATTAGCCAAGGTGATGCATTTCAGAGTGATCTGCTTTTCAGTGGAAGGTATGTGGGGGGATTTACTAATGCAATAAAAGGGGAAAATTATTAAATTATGTCTGAGGTAGACAATCTTCATATCTCTAAAAAGACCTAATCCTAAGGTGATTCTAGAATAATAGACAAAGCTTATGATTAAGAATAATAAAAGTAAATTTTTTTGCCTCTCTTCCTTTTTTCCTCTCCATCTACCCTTCCCACCTTCCCTCTCTTTTTGAGTCTAAAGAAAAACAATCTGCATACACTGATGAAGGAGAGGCAAGATGAGACAGAAGCCCCAGAACTCTACCAGCAGGCACTGAGACCTTTTGTCTTACAAAACTCATCACAGGGTGATGGAGGGAAAACTTCACTTCTTTTCCTCTCTCCATTTCACCAGATTGGGCATTTGCCCTTTTAATCCAGCCTTCATTTAGTGGAAGGGGTCTGACACTTCTTCATTAGTTGCTCTCCCCTGTATCCTTTCCCATCCTGGAAAGCAAGAGGTGTTTGGGATACCACAGGTGAGCAGAACCACTCCCAGTACAAGCACGATTAATATTAAAAACTTTTGGCAGCGCAATCTACTGGCAGAGGAAATAAAACTAATATATATATTTATAGAATTCAGTATATTCAGCACAGAAAATACATGGCCCAAAGGCTCTGCTGGCTTTTTTTAGGTTAAGTGCAGGTGGGTGGAAAGTTCCTTTGTGCCTGCAATAGAGCAGAATGGCTAATGACTCTGGGAGAGAAGGGAGGTAGGATGGACCAAACAATGTGGATGAATCACTGGAGCATGGCCCTGAGGAAAACCAGACATCTCAAGGTTATGCTACCAGGAACAGACTGGTACCCTGCTTGTACATGGGATGGAAGCTGCTTTAATTTCTGTTACCTAGTCTGATAAAGGAGATAAACAGCTTTTTTACAACTTCTTGAAAGTATTCATATTGTGAGTTTCTAAACAACAACTGAGGTCATGTGAAATATGTAGGAATTGTATGAGGCTGAAGTTATTGCGCTTTTCTCTGCAAAATAATTTCAACATCTCTCACACCATTTGAATTATGTCCTCTGTCACTCCAGTGAATTGCAAACATTTGTAGGTGTCTCCCTGCATACATCTGTGCTTACATTTGTTTATATAAGAGAACCATCTTCAGATGAATGGCTTGTGTTCAGCAGTTCTGGCTGTAGACACAGACTAGAAGGCTGGTGAATCTAAGTCAGGAGAAGAATTAATTTTTTAAGCATGAATCTCTCTTCTCAATGTTATCTATCACCAGGATATCTCACATTTTAACATACTGTATTCTCTGAGGGGCGAAGGCTGGGCAAGGGGACACATGAGAATGATTTCTCTGTGTCTGAGCAAACCACAGCGCACAGCCAGGAATAGGAAGAATGCCTGGTCTTTGTTCAGCACACCAGCCTGCCTCAAAGAGGAATATTAAGTGAATAAACCACTAGCTCTGAAGACATGCTATCAGCTTGCACCTTTAATACTACTCCAGTCACTTTAACAGAAAATAATCCTTCCAAGACTTCTGTATTGCAAATATGGAAAAGGATCTCTTCTGACCAATGCAATTCATCACCATCAGAAAGACTGTGTATTGAATCTTACCTGGCTACAAGCACCAATTGCGAAGACCTTTTCAAAACTCTCTTTGTGACAAAAAGAGAAAATTACCTCTTCCCAGTCTCTTGTACCTCACTTGCTCTATACTTTTCCTCATCTTTTTTCCAGGCCTCTATTTACCCACCAAAGGAGTTGGGTTTACTCAGTGTTGCCTCCACTGACCCATACAGAACTATGTGGCAGGCAAGTTTTTGGAATTCCTCACTTTTACTAAAAGTTAGCAAAGGAAGAGGTAATGCTTTTTCATACTTCACTACCAATCTCAGGGAAGATGAAAATAATTTTTCTTTCACTGTGTTTAGCTTTTCCCTGACTGATAGAATTTCCACACATGATAGATCTGTTTCTACATTCTTACAGTCATTTGAAATGCAGGTCCCCTCTTTACTTTCCAAGAGGCAAAAATATGCTAAGAGGCTGATGTGTGTGAAGACTGTTTTCTTTGCAGGACCAGATCTACATATAGGCAGATCAGACCACCTTCTCACAGCTTCACCTTGCAGCCTTTGCCAAGTCTCATCCATAGTGGGAAGCGCTGAATTTTGCCTACCCTGTTGAGAAGTCCCCCCTTTACATTTCTCATGGCAATGGTAAAGTCAAACCATGGCACTTCCAAGGCCACAGTGTCTCACTGCTCTTATCTAAATGAGACATTACAACGTCGCCTTTCTGGAGGAATAGCAGCTCAGCCGGTCCACAGGTTATTAATCATCTGTGCTTAAATTTCCCTGGCAGTTTGCATCATTGTGTGATCGACTCTGGAAATGAAACCTTTAATATCGAAGCAGTCCCAAACAACCCTCCACATGCTGCTGGTGAGTGAATCTTAGCATTTAGGAACAGAAGTGACTCTGACTCCTGAGACCAACTGCTACTGTGAAAATGAAACAGGTAGCAAAAAAGACCCACAACTAATGCCACACATAGTTGCCATAAGGATAGTAGATGGCATTTGAGTCTCATTGGCCAGTTCAGGATAGCATCCTCATGATGCCCAAGAGGTTGCCATACCAGGCCCGGGATTTAGAAGAGAGATTAGAGGCAGCTGTTCCCATATCAGTATAAAGATTGAAAGCTCAGGGTATAAAAATAAAATGCAACTGTTCATCATTTTCCTTGGAGGCAGTAGCCAGCTTCAGCAGCGTGGAGGAGCAGTGGCAGCAGTGTGGCATGCCCACACTGCCTTTGTGGAGGGCGCTTGGGAGTGCAGTGGCTGCTGGCATCTTCAGGGGGACTGCCCAGTTGTCACTGCTTTTCGGCTCCCTGGATGGATGTGTGCTGGGGGACAGCTATCCCTAGGGAAAGGCTTTGTTTGGAAGAGCTTTGCTATAAAATAAACAGCCACAAACAATATTTGGAGCTGGAATGAAGGACACTTACTTTTGTTTTAATCACATAGAATTGTTTTTCTGAAAGTGTAAAGTATCCATGCAGGTTCGAGAGAAGCACCTTTTATCATGCTCCCAGTCTCCTTGTCAGAAGTGAACAGAGCAGGGCTGAATTGCTCCATGCCCGAGGTGATCTGACTCAAATCCTCAGCACTGGCAGACAGCTGCCACAGAAATACTGAAAATCATGCCATATGGGCCAGGGCAGACACGGGTTTTCCTCCAAAATCAAAAATGTAACTAACTGTCACAATGCAAACTCAAATTGAACTATTAAACCCAGCTGATCCTAATATGTCTTCATCTGGGTAAGCTGTTTTCTTTAGAGCATAACAAATTATAGCTGTTTCTGCAAGCTGTCTCTGAATGATGGGATGAGAACAGAATACCAAACTTAGGAGAAGAATTTCAAAACCTTACTCCCAAGAAAGGATACTCAAACACTGCTTATAATTTCTGTGGTATTTTATTAAACATTTATTAACATGCCACTTGTTTGGAAAAATCAGATTATTCAAACCAACATAAAAATTGCCTTCAATGAAAAATGTTTTCCCTCTGTGAATGTATCAGATTGGTATCATCAACTTGTATAGTGAAGCATTTATTGTTGGCCCTCAACATTTGCTGAGTTACCTGTACCCTCTTAAATGTACCCCTTATTCTGTATCACCATACTTTTTCATCAGCAGATACCTCTGTCAATCATACAAAACAGTATGCTGATATGTGTTCTTCAAATGTAGATATGAAACTAGAAAGATTATGAACATCTAGAAGGAATCATCTTCGAGAAGGAACTAAGCAATGAAAAAAGGAAAAACTTCATTCCCCAAAGTGATTGCACCAGAAAGTTACAAGACTCAAAACTATGGACTTTCATGATACCCTCCTAAACTTTTAATGCCTGATACGTTTTATGTACAGTCTGATCATCTGCCTTGAGAAAGTATTACCACTAGTCATAAGTCATAAATATTACACTATGTAACTGGGAAGTCCTGGTTTTTTGGACAACTCAATAGATGATTACCAGTTTTCAAGGTAATTGACTTTCTTTTACCTGGCACTTAAGTAATTTATTAAAACAAAAATGACAGGTTTGTGTCAGAATGATACTTAAAACCTCATTTTGGTGCAGTTCTTATGCTGGTCTTCATTTACTTCACTTCTTCTGAAAATGACAAATCTTTAGTTCCAAGTTTTAATGATACGCGAACTGACATGGCTGCAGTTATGTATGTGATCATTCTGTAAAGCTCTAGAACCCTCTGCTCTGCCATTGTTGGATAGCCATACAAAAACCTTGGGAAAGTACCAGGAACTTCTGTGAAGTGTGTGCTAATCTCTGGCCTGAACAACAGAACAAGCAGGGAATCAAGCAAAAAACAAAAATGAAAATGTCAAGAGTGAGGAATCTCTGTCACTTAATAGCCTTCATAGACTCTTGTTTGTAAATTATATGTAGCAGAGTGTCTCAGTATGTAAAATGTACATGAAAAGAAAAGTCTCCTAATGGGATCAGCAATTGTAATTGTCCTCATTTACTTATTCCTTTCAACTAGTTAAAAAATTACAGGCAGAAGAACAGAACAGATACTAGACGACCAGCAGGTCTGCTGTGCTCTTTGGCCGTGACAGTAACTGCATTACATCCCAGGAGAGGTATCATACTAAGAAGCAGGGATAAAAATGTGCTTTCCGTTATTTTGGTCCCTGCTCAATTCATGACCTTATACAGTTTAAACAGAGTGAAAAATCTATTTGCTTTGTATGCACAGCATGTACAAAAAGTGTACCATAAACCAGCTGAACTCCCCAGGTTTGATTACCACTTGCATATTTATGCAAATAATCCCGATGATCTCTGTGGAAGTGACACAAAGCAGAAAGGTTCCCTGCAGTTCATCTGGGAGGGAGGGCTGTTCTGGTCTGATCACCCTGAATGAGTGAAGATACCAAGGCACTTGCTGACAGTAGGGTATATGGTCTTTCCCATTGGACTCTGCCTGTCCTAATGAGTGCCTGCTTGCTCTCTCTCTGCAGAAAATGGTCTTCCCTGTGCTAAACAGTACATTTTACTTGGCATCCCCCCAGAGCCTAGGGAATGTCAGCTGTATGCTCTGTCTCAGTTCCTTTTCTGCCGGGTAGACCCTTATATGTGATCAAGACTGAGCATCTTAAAATAGCATGCTGGAGACAGTGCTGCTCAGCGCTCTCCAAACGTGAGCTAATTGGCGCAGCAGCCTGGCACAGCACACGCCTGGGACCTCAGCTCTGCACTGATTAGGAATTCACACACACAGGGAAGAGCGTGGGGGAGAAGGACAGCAAGAGATGGCAATAGAGAGAAAGAAGATCAAATCAGACAGGCAAACAGGGAGAGAACAACCAGCAGATAAAGTTAGGAGTGTCAGGGATGAAGGCAATAGCTCCCAGAGGATGCATGAGTGTTACAATCTAGAGGACAGGAAACAAAGGGTTTGATTTCTCCTTGCTTGCACCAGCTACTGCTCCAGTGTGATGCTCCTGGTAAACTGGCCTGTTCAGAGATGACAGCACACTGTCCAACCCAAGAGGATTTCCAAGCAAATGGATGTCTTTCAGTGATAAATGGATAGGTTTTGCACTGATAATCTGGGGGAGGAAACCAGGAAAAATGACAAATGTATCTGCAGAGCCCCAGTGGGTGTCAAACATACACAGCCACAATCAATCCTCTGCTTTCATGCCCTGCCTTCCCATAAGGGCAAAGAGCCACTAGAAGGTCTTCAGACGCAACATGCTTTACAAGTACATCCCCTGTTGACTTAGGAATGACGACAGATACGCACTTTGCAGGCTTTGTTCAGCCCAGGTTTAGGGCTGAAGCCTGTCAAGTCCAGGCTTGCTAGATCTCCCACAGTTCTGGGATTTCCTGTTCATCAATCCTATACTCACCACAGCATGTTTAAAGCATTTCATTTGAGAAGCTTTTGTCACCTGCCTTGTCAATGATGTGCTACACACACTTGTCACACATTGGCATAACTAGACTCTCAGTAATAAATAATGTTTAGTTAGTAGTTCATATTAAGAGGAACAGCTTAAGTTTATTTCTGGCACACAATATTTGCGTTATTGTGTTCTTGAAAAGCATAATCACGAAATTCCTGTCATCTTTCTTCTAATAAATAAAGTAAGCCATCAATTTGTTCAGATGCAGGCTGTGGAGCAGCCAATGAAGATGTCTGTATTTCCACTGAATTGGTGTCTAGGAGATAAAAGAGGCTGGAACAGCTATAAGTGCTCCCCTAAAATCACACTTTGAGGAGCCCTGGCCAATGTTGCTTTATTACAGTGTTTGCAAGAGTGAAATTAAGCTGCGTAAGCATGCTGGACCAGAGAAGTTCTGCCTCACTGAAGAACTCCCCCAAGCACCTGTTGTTGTGGAATGGAAGTTTCATCTCTTTTATGAGATGAAACACAAATCTGAATCGTGACATCATCAGAAGCATCTTGCTCGCTCGCATACACTGTGAGCAGGTTACAGTTACCTAGCAACTCCCGCAAGCAGCTCGCTTCAGCGGCAAAGCATTAGGGTTTAAGTGGCAGACGCGGACCTGGCTCTAACGCTCTGCTCTATTCATCGGCAGAACATGGTGTTCAGTGGCAGAAATCAGAAAAATGATGGGAATATTATTAAAGAACCTCCATAGTAGCCTCCAAAGCCCCCCTCCCCTCCCTGCCAAGTGCCTGCCTTGTTGTGGTACTGCATGGTAGATGACAGGCGCTTTCTCCAGTTGGAGAAAGACAAGTTAGGGTGTGCTGGTGAGACCAAGCAAGAGAGTGAGTGTCTCATAGGTCTGCAAGGGTAGCTTTTAGATGACACTGGATGCCGATGCCCATAAATTTCCCTTTTCACTTCTGTATTGATCCTAATCACATGTGTCCAGCTAATGCACATGTTCTAGGAAGGCAGCTGGTTTTAACTGTAAGGCACCAAGCACAGGGGAATCGACCATCTCCTGCATTCCGCAGCAGGATGTCTGCAATCTTCCCTGGGAGCCGCTGCACAGTCTCCAGGAAAAAGAATGCAGAAAAGCTTGAACAAACCAATGGCTCCATAGACTTAAAAGTCATCACCACTGATTCCAGGAAATTAATTATATATTTATTTGTCTTCACATTTGCAAAGAACTGCAACTCACTTGCCTTTTCCAGCACATTGGCATATCCTGAACCATTCATGCAGTCAGGATTTCACCCAGATTTGCCACATACATTGAGATCTGCAATGAGACATCTCCCATTTCTACGTCAGTATCCAAACTGTCTCATTTGTGCGGGAGCTAAGAGATTGCCAAAGTCTGCAGCAGGTAAGGGGTGAACAGATAGCAATCTATACTGAGCAGCTGAGGAAACAAAAATTGTGTGAGCATGGTGTAATGCAATATATGATATTATTTATAATCTCATCAGGCTTTTCATGCCTTAAACTGCTTCCTCTGCAGATTGTCATAGATTTATTTCTACACAACAGTCACAGTTTCTATTTAATATTAGGTGCTTTTCATTTTTCTTGTTGAAACACTGCAATTCTAGGAAACTCATCTATCACTTAGGTGTCTAACCCTTTTGATGGACTGTTCTCAGTCAATTCTTTCGTTAAAAAGAGGTGAGCTGTGATGTTCCTCCTCACAATATTTTCATCACACTATTCTGTCCTGCAAGTCTGTCCCCTGTTACAGGATATTGCAGTCTTGATTAAGATAGGGCTAGTGATGGGGTGATAAATACAGATATAGATAAACTCCCCTGAACAGTGCAGAGCAGCATGTAAGAGGAGCCCACTGTGTGGCAATCTGGGCCCATGGAGGCGTCTGGGGACCACCCATGACTGGTGTAAATGGGTGTGTCTCCCTGTAAGAGAAGGGTTCTTTTGGTTTACAGCAGCACCTATATAAAGATAAGCAGCATCCTTATAGGGTTTTGGTGGATGAGTTGGCAGAAACTCATTCATTTCATCATGAAATCCACTGGATTGGGTTTGTATTTCACCAAAGTCAGCTCACAGCTGCATTGCTGCTATTTCAATGTCTTTCTTTGGGGCAGGGGGCAGGAAAGAGGGATTTGCTCTGCATCTACAGATGTTACTCCTCTGTCTACTCCCGTGGCATCAGTGTATCTGAAAAAAGCTTAGTCCCTGTGCTGGTTTAAAAGTAAACCAGCAGGAGAAATGAACCCAACTCAAGAGAAATTAGAAGTCAGAGTTACAATTTACTAAAAAGGTTTTAATAAATACAATGATACAGAAAAAACTGGTTTTAAACCCCCAAAGACAGATGTATAACCCAGCACCCTGGGACAAGAACAGAATAGTGTTCGTTAGTCCCTGTGCTGAGCACCACATGGCCACGCTTAGTGTAAAGTAAAAGGAAAGGAAAACATGTTGGTCCAAATGGTGGCCACAGTCCTGTTGAAGTAATGATCGCAGTCTTGTCAAGAGTGGCAGTAGCAGTCCTGTTGAAGTTCTGGTCCTCCTCTGGATCTGACAAGTGGTACCAGAAGTCCCAAAACCTGAAGTTTATATATGCTTAAATTCAGGTGTGAATGCCCAGTACCTCCCCCAGGATGGGGAGTTTCACAATAGGTGATTTAACTCTGTGAGTCACGGGATATTTTTGGAATCTTTTATGATCTAGGTGTTGTAGCTGCCTATTATGCCAGTTCATTGTGGCCCATTAGCAGAGATGATCCCTCAAGCTGGGTGTGAAGGTGCTAATGCCTTTTCTGAGGGGAGTTAGCACAGCTGAGTCACTGGTGTGAAAACAAAAGAACAGTCTGCTACCTCGAAGAGTTTCTTTAACACCCAGCTTATAGCCTGAGCTGTCAGATATGCCCTGGGCAGCTGCTGCAAACAATCCAGTTATTAAAAGTCCATCAGAAATTACATAGAGGGTGTAGAATACACAGTTTTGGTTACACCCACATAGTGATAAACTGGTCCCAGCTCCTTTAACTAGGACAATCCCCCCAAAAATGTTACGCAGATTTAAACAAACAATATGTGGCTCAGGAGTTAGGGGCTATTCATGAACACATCAACTAACCTTTACCAGTTTTCTTCTTATTAGTAGCTTCACAGGTGAAAATGCAAGAAGTGCTGTCAAGGAGCAGGTGAATGGTCCACCCATTTACCATGAAACTGATTCTTCCATTCCCCAAGACTGTATAGGAAGATGATGAAAAACCAAATAGTAAACAAATAGGATATTTGCGGGCTTGTAGGAAGGGAGACTACTTCTTATCCTCATGTTAGTAACTTGACTTCTCTAGAGACACAGAAGCTTATAATTATTGAAGCTTACATGAGCTGGGACAGAGAAAATATTAAATTCATGCTTTAATAATTTATACAAACATCTCATCCTTTTTATAGCCTTGCTAAGTTCTTGGCTTCAATGGTTATTGTATCAGGTTAACTGTACTCTCAATAAAACTGACTTCCTTTTATCAGATTTCAATTTTTTGCCTCTAAGTTAACATCTTGTTCTCCTGTTATATGAAAGGCTAAAGAGCAGCACCCATTCTACCTTCTCCACGGAGCACATGGGGAGGGGGGAGTATAAATCTATCACGTCCTTCTTATCCTTGCCCTCTCCAGATTCAGTGTTGCTAATTGTTCCACCCTGTTTTTCTGCAAATGCTATTCCTGTGCACTGAGGCAGTTTTTCAAGTTACCAGCTTCTCTTTTATCTGTCATGGTTCTTAGACTGTGGTGGTCGGAGCTGTAGCTCACTGAGGGAGGACGTACCATTGTAGTCTCACAATGTAATGGTTTTGGGGCATCTAGTCTGTCTTAGGCTCTTCAACTGTCTCGGGGAGGACTGACTTCACCTAGTGAAGCTGGCAGAGATTTTGCTTTGTTGATGAGCCCATGGCTGCGTTCCCCTAGCAAAGAAATGAAGGTTGCTGTTCTGTCTAAAGCCACCTCTAAAGCAATCCTAAGAGGAAAGGGACTGATTGTTCTTTAGCCTTCCATTTTTCTTCTCAACAAACTGTTAGGAAAAGAGTAGGAGCTGCCAGAGACATAGCAAGAATAAGACAAAAATCCCTGCAGTGCAAGATGTGTGGAGGCTCGGAGAGTCGCGGTACCATCTGTGCCTGTCTATTTACAGCCAGAACAACTAACGCCCATCTAATGGTGAAGAGAAGCAGAGCATCATGTCATGGAGACAGCTCTCTAATCTTACATAAAAGCAGCTTTCTGAAAAACCTGAATTGTTCAGATGGAAAGAGGAATGGTCACAATTTACACTTAGGAGGGTTTATTTATGAAGTGGCGGAAACAACTTTTTGTTTCAGCCACATCCTTTGAACAATCTTCAGCTGAGGCTCCCGGATGAGTTTGGTCAGTGCTTTTTCAGCAATACAGTGTTTAATACACACAAAACCTAGCATTACAGATCCATGGTTACAGCAAAAGATCAGTAATGAGAGGAAAAACAAGTAAGCTGTGAAAGCAGTCTGCTTGTTTGGATTAAAAAAAAAAGATTTTGTATTCACTATAGCTGCGGGGTGCAAAGAATAGGTATTAGTCAAAGGGAATGAATGAGCTTTTACCTTCATACTTTTCAATGGAAATATGTTGTGAAAACATACATAAGACCAAAATTTTAAAATATCATGTTTGAAACATAAAGGAAACACAGAGTTAAATCCCCTGTATTTACCTCTGTAGAGCTGACCTCAGCGATATTTTCAGGCTCTGACTCAATTTGACTCCAGCAAGGATATGAGACTGGACTGGAAGTAATTGTTTTCTAGTGAAATCATTGCAGGCAATTATCTACCTAGGGAATGGAGCTGGGCACACATGGAAGGGGCGGAGACGTTATATTCTGAAGCAGGAGACACATCCAGGAAAGGAGGACGTGGGGACCAGAGGAAGTCCCAGATGAAGGAAATAAAAGGTAGAAAGGAAAGAAAAAGCATTCATTCTTGGGGAGTTCCTGTACAAGGGATGAAAAGTTCTATGTCTATGGTTAAAAAAGATATATAGAAAACCAAATTTGGTTTCACTCAAACCTCAGCTTTAAAGTAACTGTTATATGTAAAGGAGTCCCTGTAAATCAAGACTTTTTCTTGATTCATAAAATGTATGGATTTAAGAACTCAACGTAATTGGAAAGTTTAGATGCTAATGATAAAAAAGTCCACTTGAGTAACATCTGAAGTGTTAAACACTACCAGAAAGTATGCTAAATTTGCTTGCTGTTCTGTCTCCATTTACTTCAGTGGAGCAGGGAATTAGTCTCTCTCTCCCTTTATGTATTTTTTATTTATTTAAATTTTTCAGAACAGATATCTAAACCTCTAAACACTCACGAAACTATAATAGGAAGTTAATAAAATGCACCACACAAGAGAAGAACAAATGGTCACAACTAAGACTAGGTACACTCATAGTCACACCCCAGTGAATAGAGGGAGGATGCCATTACCAGCATCTTACAAAAAGTTCTTGAAGAAAGTATGAGGTTTTCAGTATTACATTTGCTCAGAGAAACAGACAAGAGGTTGGTCATTTTCCTTTCTGACTGTCAAGTTTCAAGTGATGAAGGAAAAATAAATCCTGATAAATCGTGAGACTATAAAAATGTTCTGTGACCATACAAATCGCTGCCTCAAAATATGTCTGGAGACTTCCACCAGCCTCTCAGTACTCTAATATGTGCAGCTCAAACCTTCTAATTAACAAAAGTGCCTCTGAAGATTGTTCCACAAAATAGATGCAAATTACTCCTCTAATTTCTTTCTTCTTTACATTCCTTGTTTCCTTTGATGCTGCAACGCCTTTTTCTCCCCATGACAACACACTAGTGATGGCTGATAACACCTTGAAAGTAATTGCTAACATTTGAAATTTAGTTTTTCAGCTTTAGTCTTGTAGGGACTTTTCTTTGACTGTGTCTGAGGTTTCTTCCTACTCATTCTTCAGCTTTCTCCAGTCCTCAAAGAACTAATTTCTCTTTTCTCCATAATTCCAGGACTCTTTGCTCTTGTTCTCTACTTTTCCTCACCCCTGCTTTCTTTTTTCTTCGCCCCACCAAGCTTTTTTTATCAACTATGCAAATAGCTACCAGTCCAAATTATGCCATTCGTAAATGGGGGAATGGCACCAAATTTAGTGGAATTGAAACATGCTTTATCCTGTTTGTTTTTTTTTTTTTCTTGAGGAGTTTATCCCCAGCTTTTTTGGACTACAGGGGGTAATAAATTCCCTTTGACATCAGAATTGCCTATGTACCTTTGAGGAAGTGACCCTCTGACGAGAACGCCAATGCAACTTGCCTGCACTGAGTAAGAAAATGTTTATTTGTTAGGAAAGGAATGGAAATAGAATTAAGTGCCCCATCCACTAGTAAAAATGAAGTTTCTTTATATTCTATGATAAGGACATATATTTCTTGACATACAGTTATGATGACTATTATACATTTTGATAAAAATAAGATTTTTAAGATATTATACATTTCCTATAGTTATTCCGTAGAAATAACTTACATTATTATACACAGGTCAAGTTCCTAAAAATAGAAAAATAAAGACATTGAAATAGTTTGGAGTTATGTGAGCTTTGAAAAGATGTCCTTGACTATTCAATTGTTTGCATTTTACATTTTTGGGTTCTTGGCAGCAATTCGTTTGGCATCCAGGAAATTTTCCTGCTTTCAGCTTTTCTTGGATGTTTCTCCTTTTGCAAGCCAAAGATAAGGATTGTACGCACAGGAAAAGATTTACGCCTTTCATGTGTTGAAGTTCAAAATCAAGCTTATTCTGTAAAGCAAGCACGTGATTTACCCTTGCGGCATAGCTACCCAGAGTGTGATCTGGATACCACATGGGAGTGTGATCAGAGGAACTGAATGTCCTACGTGGGCTACAGCGAAAGAGTATTTCAAATGCAGACACTCAAAAAGTGCTATAATTTGTCTGTGGAAGAGGTTGTGAAGACATTCCTTTGTTTAATGGACCAGAATATATCAAGGACATGTTATAAATTAAGTAACACTGACTTAGGTTTCAGTGTACTGCCAAAAATAAGTATAACAAGTACTCTTAGAGTGAAATATGAAAATAAATGCAGGACTTAGCCTATTGGTAAAATGAGTTATTACTGAATCTATCCAGCTTAGCAATTTAATCATTCAGTATTTGGTAACACGTACAATAAATAAGTGTTTATGCACACTACAGAAGGAGTGAAGGTGAGAAGAGATATCTTGTTACAAGAACCAACATAAAAAGCATTATCTGGACCACAGAAAATCATCATGAAATTGTAAGAGAGATCCATTCGATGTCCAGCAAATCCCCTTGAATATTGGCAAACATTTCTGGGTCATGCAAGTTTTCCTGAGTATAGTTACAAACATGTAATAAGGTATGACTGCAAATCTCTTGCTTTTGGAGAATTAGAGGAAACTAGTTACCCTACAGCACTGAAATCACAAATGAAGGTTTTTCAACTCCCAGCACAGCCAAAGAAAATGGACATTTAAAAAATAAAAACTGAATCCTCATTCATTCTTCAGACATCCTGTAAGAAAAATATTGGGGGATGGGGTGGGGTGATTCATGCAGGGAAGTCTTTGTCTTGAGTTAAAGAAATGGAATAAGCTCCTTAACCCTTCTGAGTAGTCACAGTGGACTGGCTTGAAATATATCTTCTTTAGAAAAAGAGCCATTGTTTTCCTCTGACTGTGGCAGAAACAGTCCCTTTACTAGATAACAGAGTTCTGCTCACTACAGACAGTGGAACATTTTTGTTCTGAAGGAGAAATGCTCCGACCATAAAATGTGCGTACATATATGCATGTATATACACATGGAAGTTCACTTTGCAAACAACAGTACCATTCCCAGCTGCCTGTCACTCCATCTGTGTTGGTTGTCACGGAGCTCTGTCAAAGGAAGGGACCTTATGAATGCTCCCTCACGTGCTTCAGGAAAAAAATTTGGGTAGAGTCTTCTTGTTTTTAAGGATGAATATGAGCCAATAAGCACAGGTATATAAAACAGAGCTGACACAGCAGACCAGGGGACAGGCAAACAGGTCCCTCCAGGTGGTTGGCAACTGTGAGCCTCAAGCCAGACATGAGTGGAATCAATGTTGTCTTCAGGTAGCACCACTGGAGCCAAGAAAGAACAGCCATGGGCCGGTATGGGTCATCTTGGCACAGAGGAAGACTGGGAGCTCCCTGTACAGCTGACAGTGTCTTGATCACCCCACAGTAAATGATCCTCTTTAGAAAACCTCTCCAAGTCAAACCTGGAGCATTTGTAGTGATCTATTAAATCAAACTGCCGATCGACGAAGAAAGATGGAGAACTTGCGTGAACCTCAACTCTACTGAATAAAAAGGGGCTATAATCAGTATGATTCTCTACTCAGAAAAATCATGCCATAGAATTTTTTTGTTTGGTTTTTTTTTTCCCCTTGTTTGTGTTTTTTTTTTTTTTGGGGGGGGGGTTTTTTTTTTTTTTTTTTTTTTTTTTTTCAAAACTAAGTTCACCATAGGTATCCTTTCATATTTTCCCTTCAACCAAAATAATTTGTAATTTTAGATTTGATTCTTCTGGTTTGGTGTTTGAATTTTTTGAAATCCACTGTTGAATTACAACAAGTGTTACCATGTAGGTTTCTGATTTACTAAACTATAAATAGAGAGATATCTTTTCCATGTCCTGTGCAGTTACTGTCACTGCTCAAGGCTGAATGTTTGCCCATGTTAGTGGGTGATGTACAGGGTGATATAAATATACACCAGGACACTCTGATATAAATGCACAACAGGAGAATCGCTATGTAAAAAAATCTATATGAGCCCATCAAGAAATGAAGAAACATAGGCATTAGATTACATAAATCTAAATAAAGAATTAGATTATCTCTTTGTGTCTGGTTCTGATGGGATACAAGCAGGTGTGTTCAGTGGTAGATAGGACTTTCCTTCCTCCTCTGAAGAAAGGGATTAACACTTAGGAGTGGGTCTAAATAAAAATATCAATGAATGGAAATGAGAAGCCTGAATTCATTAGGAGGTTTGACATCAATTTTAGTACAGTGAAGACTGTCTTGGGTTTCACAAATTCTCCCCATATTCCAAGACTAAAAGTAGACTTCATAAAACTACTTTGTGATTCTTTGTAGGAATCTTGAGATTTCTACATGCATTTTTATGTCTTTGATTACATCCCCTTATGAGCTTTACCTAAAGTTTCAGTTCCACAAGTGCCCAAGTCCAAAAAATAGAAGTGAATTGATTACAGATGATACCTGCTGCTTACTCTCACCCTTTGTGTTTCACATACTTTCAAGTAACACACAAAAAATTTAGTTGGTAAAAGTGGCACAGGCTTTCCTTAAAAGATCTTACATAAAAATCCTGCTAGCCCCAACAGTTGCTAGACTCCAATTAGTAGAAAGGTTCCCTGCTGTCTGTAAATCTGGAGATAAACTTGAGAGGAGCTAAACTTCAGATGAGTTTCCTAGCAAAATAGATTTCTATTTAGCTCATTTATAAGAATAATTTTTGAGCAAACAGATCTGTGATAAGGTCACAGTCTTCACTCTACAAGAGATTATTTCCATTTCCTTTTATTTGCTCCAGACTTGTCAGCCCTCATGCAACATGTTCCCCCTTTTCTGCTGAAGGCTCAGGTATCTCCACAGCTGCACAGCCTTTCCCCACCATTGCACATCCAGGTTGGCTCTGTTGGAGCTGGGCAGAACGGCTGTTCTGGTATTCTGAGCAGAGAGAAATGCAGCAGCAGCGCTCCATATGCACTGTGTGCTTGTTTGTGGGGCTTCATGCTCCTAGGAGCCCTGCTAAAGCACACATGTCCCAGTTGCAGTGCTGTGAGTCTTGTTGTCTCATGGACCAACATATCCCCCACGTGAGATCTCATGTCTCAGTCTGTGTCCCTAATGCAATCCATTACTGCAGTGCCCTTGCCTTGTACTTGTTTCTCCAGCAGGAAGAAAACCTTCAAGCAGGTAGAAAACTAAAGCCACTGAGGTCTCAAATCAGTCAGCTCAAAATATTCTGTCATTTCTGGGAGAAATCCCCAGTCTGTACTAACCCTCAAGCTCCATAATATAACAAAATAAATTACCTCACGGTGAGCACTACTTTGAAGTGACTAGTTCATTACCTCCTTGCCCAGGGCAGAGGATTGACAGATCCAGATATTTTCTGGATTCTTCCTTGGGATAAGTTACAACTTTAATTAAAAATGCTGCCTAGGAAGATGGCTGAAGTGCAAAGCCTCTGTTGGTGCCCAGAATGGAAAAAGTCTGTCCCCTCAAAGGGGAGCTGTGCACATAAAGTCTATGTATTACTTTCTCTGTCTTGATTTGCAATGATAAATTGGAATTATATTTAATTAGTTTAAGGAGAAATTCAGGATTGTGCCTCCCATTCAGAACAATACCCACTGCTGAAATGAGCAGCCACTGTCTGTCAGCCATGGTGAGCATGCCAGGGGCTGGGAGAAGTGGTGCTGGTCCACAAGCAGCCCCTACATCACCAAGTGGCTGTTGTCAAGGTTGCAAGATATTCCTGCCCTTCCCTACATGTACATCCAGCTCCACCTACATGGCCTTCTGCTACTCCACAGTGCCATTTGCAGCTGGAGTCAAGGCCTTGTGTTCACGTGCATTTTAAACTGTCCCTTTGAGACAAGCTGGCTACTGCAAAGAAATCAACACCAGGCTCAGGGATAAATGAGCTGGTTTTGGAAATGGCACCTGTGCTGCAAGGAGTACCCAGTGATTTCAATTCAGTGCAGCTTCCTGCCGAAGTCATATGAAATATATGCATTTTGTTAATTTTTGTTTATTTGGGGATAATTTTCTTTGCTTATAATAAATAAGGTATTTCTGTGTAGTACAAGCATCTATTTGGGAATGGTGAATGGGCAGCACAATCCTGCACATCCTGAGTACTGGTTTGATAGAGACAACAACACTTTTACCCAAAAGACCCCTAAAGAAATTAAATAAACATCTATGAGGCAACTGCTGTGCTTTTTTTTTTTTTCCGTTTAAGAATGTCAAACATTTCCAATTTCTTAGTTCCTCAAAATGTTTTCAGTGATTTCTGTCCTAATTCTGCTTTGCTGCTCTCATCTGCTTCTTGATATATAATGCAAAGTCACAACTCCTCTGTACTGAGGCAGGATTGCTGGTAACCTTCCATAGTATTGAGGATGGGACGCTGTTTCCTAGATTGATTCCTTCTGCTTATGTAAAGTTTGCTCCTTGTGGGCAGTAGTGGTTACATTTGTGATAAGAATGCTTACTGCATTGGTTCTTCCTTTGCCTAGGAATGAACGCATTAGTGGATGCAGCACAAACCCCTTAACATCATGAGGAGGTAGCTGCGTTCACAAGCCCTCCCATCCCTTGAGGCTTACTGGTTCCACATCCAGCAGAACATTGCTATCACAGAAGGTCCCAAGGTTGTTTCTGAAGTAAGATCAGCCTAATGAGAGGGTTTAAAAATCAAGAACTAAAACGTTGACCTCGCTTCTCATGAGGTGTCATAAATGAGTGCAGTGTTACATTGTATTCACTTGCTTGATCTGACAAGTAAGCTATAGGTATTTAATCTACTGGATCATCACAAGCTCAGAAGTTCCATTCGCATTCATCTCTCCGTACTAAACATGCTAGGAGGACACAAACTGTGTGACTTGAAGTCAAATCTAGGAGACATAAGTAATGAAGACTGTTCCACATTTTCATGGATGCTTGTGTGTACTGATGAGGTCTTCAGAAAAAGTCAGCAAGTGGATGACAGATACCTCTAGAGAGGCAACTGTGGTATTAGAACTGGTGATATTCCTAACATGAGCACTGACATTATACACTATATCCAAATTATCAAGAGATCTGATATGTTGGGATGACGTACAAAAACTGATTTAGCCTTCTTACAAATACTGGCACAGACTACTGCTTAATTGGGTCATTATTTGCAGTTTAGTGAGGATGCATTCAGTCACTCAGGTGGCAGTAGATTACCTAGAATTTTGTGTTTAAATAATTACAAAATCACAAGTTCTTGACTGTAAATACCAGAACGTGCCACAGATTATAAAAGTGACGAATGGGGGGAATCTGTAAAATGTGACCTTCCAGGAACAGAATTTGTCTTGTAACTTACTCAGTATAGCATTTCCACCTAGTTTTCTGCCTTTTTACACTATTTAAGACAAAGAAATGGCCTGTACTCATATTTGAGTTATCAGGTTATCCACATGAAGATTTAAGCTAAGAGAGTTTTACATCATACTTTCATACACCATCAAGCACAGCTATTCGAGTGATATATTGCTCTCTTCTATAAGTCAATAGCAATCAAATGCAACATATTCTTTATCCTCTTTTCAAAACACACACGTAGGTGATGCTATTGGTTCAAGATGACAAAGAGTGATAATAAAAAAAGCAGCCAAAATTCTTGAATTGGGTAAATTGGCTCAAGCTGCAAGTTTTAAAGCCTTTAAGTGTCCTGTGTCAGACTTAATAAATACTCTACTGGAGCAAATTAGCACTAAGGAACTAATATAAAACTGAGCAAAGTTTGGGTTCAGATTCTCAAAGACACTTCATTCAGCCTCCAGAATTCAATTCTGATAAGGCTGAAGTGTTATAGAGCAACCATAAAAAGCTCTGTTTATAACAAGCCTTTTTTGTCATACAGACAACTTTAATTTGTTGTGGGGCATAGGTGATACTGCAAAATGATGCAAAGAGAATTCAGAAAAATTTGGGATTGAACGGTCAAATAGTTTGCTTGAGATAAGGCTCAAATTTACACCAAAACAGTTTTAAAGGGGTAGAGCTACAGAATATCAAAAATAAACCGGTTACCCTGTAGTTTGAATTGAATTTTTTGGGGGAGAGCCAAGAAGCAGACTGGAAAGAATTCTCACTTCATTCTTCTTTCATTTCTCCATAATTTCTGCCTGCAAATAGGCTCTTTTTCTTTCTGGTAAAACACCTGCTACTTCGCTGAGCAATACATGTATCAAAGGCTCCTCTACACATTCCTATCCATCTCTGACCTTGGAACAAAGCTTCATGTCACAAAATGCATTGAAAGTGGAATAAATACTACACAATAAAGTGTTCAGATGATACATGTGAGTGACTGTAAAAGCAGTGTCATTATCTTTAGCCTATTAAACCTAGGTTCCAAATGTGCACTGAAGAGTGCTACTTCTAGTTCTCCCAGACCATGTCAGTGCTTGCTCTTCACCCTCTGCATTGTTGAGGTAAGAGCAAGTAAGATAAATCTGTTTTGGTTTGTCCATAGGATAATTATATCAGCCTTAGGTGAAGCATGCAGAAAATACCAATTTTATTTAATGATTTTAATGATTTGTAAAGAAATGGGACAGGTTAGATCATGTTTCTAGGTGACCTGGGCACCATTCTGCAGCCTCCACTGGGATAACAGCTCAGTTGCTGGTTGAATAATTCATTTTTATCCTGCCCAGCTGCATGCAAAGGTTAAAAAAGATATAATTAGTCTCTTTCTCTGTTCCCACCTCTGGCCCACACAAACCCTGTCTCTTATTCAAACCTGTCATTGTTAGCAGTATAATCCAGGTCTCCTGAAAAGAGACAGCAATGAAAAAAATTATGGTAATTTAAATCAGAATGATCTTTCCTTTGTAGTTTTCACATTACTTTTGCAGATACATCTATTAATAACCTGTAGGAATCAGCTTCTACTTACATAGCACTTTTCTTCCCAAAGGGTCTCTGAGTGCTTTTTCTAACCTTAGAGATCATTTCACTCTTTCCAGACAAACAAGTCTCAGTTTCACCTTTATGACAAACTTCAGGCAAAGGATGGGAGAGAAGAATACTGAGCCCGCCTGCCCCACAGCCTGCAGAGCCTCCAGCTCTCAAAGTAGAGTGCAGGTGTCCAGCAGAAGGTCTCCTGTTTCACACGGGTAGTGTTACTCCAGTGGCTCACTCTGTCTTTTTCTCCCCGCACAGAAGGAGCTCCAGCAACCAAGAAGATTCACACTGTTCCTATGTGGTGATGCTCCTAGTTCCAACTCCATCAGCACTGAGCTTATCTTGAGCAATGTCTGTGGTGTCAAATGAATTATTTATTCAATTTAATTAAGAAGCTGGACCCTCTGGGAATGTTGAGGAGAGAAATCCTGCGTGACTGTTGCTGCTATTTCTCTGTGTTGATTTTTTTTTCTTTTTTGGACTACAGGGGCACCTACAACCACCCCCAAAACTAGTTCTCATTGTGCTGGGTACTGTAGTGATATCCACTGAGTTGTAGCTCAGTGTTACCCAGTGAGGCAATATGCACATGTCGAAATACAGGAAATTCCATTTAAATATGGGTGGTCGAAGACTGGCACAAGTTGCCTAGAGTGATTGTGGAGTCTCCATCTCCTGAGATATTGAAAACCTGACCAGACACGGCCCTGAACAACCTGCTCTAGATGACCCAGATTAGAGCAGGAGGGTTGGACAAAGTGGTCCAATGGTCCCTTCTAACTTAACTATTCTGTGCTTAGCTATTCTTTGCATGTTTAGAGCAGGTGCTTGCAATCACGGGCTGAAGTTGAAGGAAGAAGTGGGAGAGGGAAGAACTCTGTTCTGTCCAGTTACCAGACAGGTTGATCACAGAATTAGGATTCACTCCAGGACCTTATATGGTCTTCCACTAGACTATGCTCTGGATAGAATACAGGGGGCCAGGAACTGCCTCCCATTCAGAGCTCAGTTGTTACAACATTTGTCAGGGTATGTCTGAGACTGGCTTTTATAGAACACTCATGGGAAAATGAAAATAAGTTTTCATATAAGCATGACATTACCTGTATAAAATATAGATACATGTGTATATATGGGGTCCTCCTACCTCAGGTATGGCCTTTCAGATCTTAGAATAGTTACACGGACTACCTGTGTATAAGAGCACTGCCAAAGTTATCATCCATACGTTTTTCTAGTGCCTCTTGTAAGTTCTTTGAAGCAAGCTGAAAGGATCCAGGTGCAGTAATACTACAGGTATACCATTTATATAAACAATGATCACCTTCAGTGCTGAGCTCCTGGAGATCTTCATTCAGTGCCGACAGTCCCTGTGGGACTCAGGAGTAAGTACTTTCTGTGAAACAAATACTTTTTCTGTGGATTTGACTTCAAAAGCAGTTTCTAGTAGCTGAAAAAACTGACCAAAAAATTACGACGGAAATCACAGAGAACACCTTTATTTCAGCAGGTGCCTGGCCATATTGCAATCAAATTCGTGGCCTCAAGCCTCTCTACTCTTCTGTGTCTTAATCAGAAATATCTCTGTCAAAATCAACAGGATGATGTTCATGTGTAAACCCTGTATTCTGAAGAAAACCTGGACTTTTGAATGAATTGTTTAGCATTCCTATCCATACATTTTTGTAGCCCTGGCACATTGGACACGGTATATGATGAGTAGAAGAATCTGGTCATCTATGAGTGACCAGAAGTAAAATCTCTACAAAGGATTCTTCTCACAATGCTAATAATCAGGGCAGTGTAAGTGAACCAAAGGCCTGGCCTGCAAAGTTGGCAAAAATGTGGCTTTGTCATGATTGAACCACTGAGTGACAACTTGCCACTTCAAGTTCAGTTTTCAATTATGTAACTATCTCACCCATCTAGCTTTGTTGTGATCTTGTAGAAATGCTGAGTTTAATAAAATACTTTTGATGTTATTGCTTGATAATGGCTTTTGTATGCATTATCCACTGTATTTTGTATTAAATAATTAGATAATATATAAACATAATATTGCAAAAATGCGATATTTGAGACATTAATTTGATAAAAAGTCGAAGCAAAATTAATCAAGATAGTAAAGTTCGCACAAAGCAGTTTTGTTTATTGACATGACAATAGTAAGCCAACTCTTTTAAAATCCATATAATGATAGCTTGGAAATAAAATTCTTTAGAATTTTAATTTCCTGAGGAATTTCTACATCAGAATGATTTTATATTAATTTATTTAATGTCAGAAGTGCCTGTGGAAGAGGCCTAAGCCTAAAGTAGTTTTAATTACAGTACATAAAAATTTTCACAAAAGAAGCTCTGTTGCATTCAAACTGCTTTTGGACTTTCCTTTGAAGATGCCATTTTGAAGCATACCTCAAGCTCCTCTTTTTAATAGTGGCACAACAAATCCCAGTTCTTGTGTCAAATTTTCTTCCAGTGCAAAGGACTGTTGGAAGACTAGCTGTGTCAGTTAAGCCTCAAATTCAAGTTATATGGACAAGTTTACTTAAACCAGATAATTTGCTTTTTCCACTGGGGAAATCCTTATAGCATATCATATCAATGTTTTATGCTTAAAGACACTATTTTGAATATGGAAATAATGCTACAAAATTAACTATATTAATCTTCACTAATCAGTAGAGCCTCAGTGAGTCCTGTTTATTAAACTCATCTTTGTTCCTTATGTGTGTGCTCAAGGGTATAAAATTATGGGACAAAAATAGCATCAGCATTTGTAAAATCTCCAGAGAAAACCAGCTACCGGTGCACTTGACAACAGGGAGAACAGCTGGAGAGTCTAATACCCACCTCCTCCAACTACATAAAACTCAAAAATTCTGGCAAACTGACTAACACTTATGCTCCATCCTTCTACCTAATTTTGTCCCCATAACATGATTTTCTCTGCAAGACACAAATATCTTGATTTTTTTTTTGTTAAAATGTGCCACTAAACTCCGTATTTCCCCTTACGCAATTACCACTTTAACAAGCGACTACCTTTACTTAACATTTCTGCGACTTCCTTCTTATCACCGCCGACATATCGAATCTGTCTTCCAATTTGTAGGCTAGAAGCAGGGAGGATAGAAGTGAGATAAAAATGTCCCTAAACTGAAACTGTGCTCCTTGTCTCCTAGGAGCAGACACCCAGTAGGTCCATTTAAGCAGAGTTGCTGGCAGAAAGTGAAAATAAGCTATACAGGTCATTTTACATAGTAAGAGACATCTAAATTGAAGTCCCAGATACCAGTTCAGAAATAGTGTAGGTACAAATCATGGAAGAGGAGGACCGGTAGTATTGGTTCAGAGTTCATACTGCAGGCAGAAAATCCATGCTGTCTGGGGAAAGATCTGCAACCTCTAAGCACGAGTCAAGGTCCAGCCTTTTGAGTAAGGATTTGACATCAGCATATTAAGAACCAAAAGCTGTACAGGGATGACAGCAGAGCACAGTTGAAAACAGAGATGAAAGTCCAACAATGGGGTTTTTTGAAAAGTTATGTTCTTATATGGTATGGGTTACATGACTCTGCACATAAAGGCTTTGACATCCATTTACAGATACTTCAAAAGCCATGATCAGTGGATTAACATTTATCACTTTGTAGCACAGAGAAGCCATCTGTTTTACTGTAGGCAGGAATATGTGTATCAGCAGACACAATGTCAAGAGATATACACCAAAATTAAAGGGCAAAAGCATCGACACAAGTTAACAGCAAGAAAATCAAAGAACTTCTAAACCAGGATATTCAGGCAATCCTGAATCAGATTTCTGAGAAAGCTACTTCCCTGTGGAAGATAATACTTTCTCTTCTGACATTGTACTTGTACACACGCAGCAAAGCTCGTAAAGCAGATTGTGATCTAACCTGCTGCTTGCAGACGCTATTGATCTGGCATGGACGAGAAAATGTAGACAGTGAGTATTTTATGTCAGAAATGAAAGCTAATTCAATATTTAGATATGCAGACAATACAAAAGAAATAATATTCTCATAAGGCATTAGGCTAATTGAAGTATTATAAACTCTCTCTCAGATTATCCTCTTTATTCTAGTGGTCCACTGGTGTCAGCATCCCTGACCGTCCTGGCACAGGGAAATCCCACTGAGACTAATTAAATTTTCCTGACTTGCAGTAAGAATACAGGGAATTATTTTTAAATCCTATTTTTATGTCTGTGGTTTTATCTAGCTACAATGGATAAGATGTGACCAAAAGCACAAACATGCCTACGCCACCCTCTCATAATTGAGAGTTTGGAACGTGCGTACCAAATCCTGAAAACCAGGGGGCCATAGCAGTTCTACCAGCACAGTTTGTCGACTGCAGCATGATTAGAGTATAGTGTATGGGTATAGCTAAGAAGAGAAACAAAGCCTTCATTCATAGCTAGAACTCGAGAAGAGGAGCCTCAATACCGCTATGACAGATTACCACCTACCAGTCTTCATGAGAAGAAAAAAACACAATTGTCAGCTCTGGGTCCTTCACAGTGACACAGTAAAAAGAGCCAAGGGCAAATGCAATGATGTGGGTGACGGACTTGTGTACAATATTAGAAACAGTAGCACTTGATGCAATAGTTCAAGCAAGAAATCCCACTGCCTAATTTAAGATACATGTCTTAGGGCTGAGATGTATCCCTCTTCAATATACAGAATCAAGTCATGATAAATATCCAGGCACCCCTTCTAAACCTGATCAGTTCAGCAAAGAACCAAGCACGTAACATTGGAGGCTATATTCCCTACTTGTTTTATGATTATTAGTTCTTGGAAAGAGCAGGTAATGCTGCGTGAATATGAATCTCTTTGAGAGCAAGTGGTTTGTGCTTCATGTGTTTTCTAAGCACCTCCTTCTGCTTCAGAACATCAGGAATATTTGCATGAAAATAGAAAATGTTTCTTTCTGAAGAGTCAGTGTTCCTCTGCTGCTTGTTCAATAAATCAGGTTTAAAGGCATTTGTTCTTACCTGTGTACCCCCACATTAAGAAGTCCATAATACCATACAGAATAGCATTTATGAGTGCAATGGTCCTGCTAAAAGCAATCAGTTGTCTTGTTCCTGTGCTGAATTTGTTGGATTAGGACAAGAGTTGAGAACTAAAGCTCTGACCCTTTCACTTTCCTGAAGCTACTTCAGCTTAGCAAAGGTATAAATCTTGAGATTTGAGTGCCTCATTATGGCTCATACTGATCGCAGCCATTGCTTGGAAAGTAAGTAGCGTGAACTAGCAAGTTCCCTGGAAAGGAATAACACTTTTTTTCCTTTTAAATCTGGTTCCTATCTAACCCAGAAACAGCTGACAGTTTTTTGAACCTGACAGTGTAGACTGTCTGCTGTTTTGCACATAATAATGATGCTGAACCGACGAGTGGAATGGGAAATGGAACCACATTCTCAGGACTGCTGCCCAGCTGAAGGAATGGGTGGGGATCAGGCTAGCTGTATCTGCTTGGATGACTCAGCCCCATTCGCTGGCATTGACACTTCCAGAAAGAGTTAATGCTGTTCTGCTGACTCACAGAGGCAGATGAATCTCTTTTCCTGTTTGATACACAGCAAAAGTGTCTCACTGGAGAAGGGGCAGCAGACAAGGCAAATAACAGGGGCACACCTATAACCAGTTTGCAGACCACCACAAGTGGTACCTGTGTGCTGCTGGAGAATTCAAGTCTGCTTCTGCACACCAACATCTTACAGCAGCTCTAGGAGCCCCAATCTAAGGTGTTGATGCACAGTCTGGAAGCAGGGAGGAGTTTAGTTTTGACTGTTAATTTTACTGATGATGTTGATGCTGCTGTGCTTTAAGTGTCTCTGACTTGTTTCATGCAGCATCTCCAAAGTATCACAATTCATCTCAGCTTGTTCTGCCAAAAGTCCTTGCCAAGAGCTATGCATCTCTTATATTGTAATCTCTTCTCTGGCTACAGCACATGGAACTCTTCATTCATTTGGGCATATCACTCTTTTTCCACAGTTTTTTTGAAATTTCTCCTCTTCCACTGCTCCAAATGCAAACTCCTTGTTCTCACTTTCAAAGCCTCTCAAAATTTAACTGTATCTCATGTCAGTTCTGGTATTTGTTATCCTTCCACCCGCCCTTGCTTTGTTGATTGCAGCCTCCCCTTTTCCTTCTTTATCCTACACTTCCCTTTATGACTGGGGACAAAAGCCTGCAGTGAAACCAGTTAAGTCCCTGCTGTAGACTCCCTTGCAATGTCTCTGTCATGTATCATAGCACTGAAGCACCAGCTAGTAACAGAAAGATAGAGCATGGTCACGGCTGCAGGCTGGCTAAGGAGCTGCACACAGGATCCTGTGAACTCAAATTCCCCTGCACATGTTTTTTGAAAAAGTTCCTTAGGATATAGACTGTCATCGACAATATCTTGTGTGTCTTCTGTATGGCAGAACAACTCTTAAATGACCTGTGAACTAGCTTGCCTCCCTCTCCTGTGGAACAGGATTGCTTCACAGTCTAAGTGTCTTGCAACTTCCAGGGGAAGCAGGGTGCCACATTTCATAGCTGCATTTTAAGTCACAGAGATACTGAGACCACACTGGAAGCACATGCAAGTGCCAAACCCATGTCTGCTTAGTGCAGGCTAATGCTAGATTTCTTCACCTGTCTTTTTTTTTTCTATACAAAGATAAATAACAATAAAGACAATCCCTAGGGCCATGTTCAGAACAGGCTGGGAAACACTCAAAGTACTTGCAGAATTAAGTGCTTTCCAGGAAGCTATTTTTCAATGTATTGTTGCAGTAAATGTTTAGATTTTGCAAAGACAAATTCATAAAATAGTCATTAAGGAATGCTATTTTATGTACAAATATCTTTCAGAACAATTTAATATGTAATCACACCAAATGTTTTCACATTCCTGCTACCTCCACAGCATTGGCATTAAACAATTACCGCTTTACTGCAGCTCTTTTCCTTCCAGAATGGCTGTGACATGTCAGGGCTTGCCCAGAACGTCAGGGCTTGCAAGCAACCTGTCAGATTATTCAGATGTTCAGAATATCTGTGCTTCAAGAACACACAGGAGTTTCACACCTGGTCACACCCACCCTACAACGACCTTTAGCAACTGGCAGAATGTAAGCCTGAGTCCTGCAATGCGTATACTCTGGTGGGAGCAAAGCTCTGGCATTGCCCTTTAGCCCTGTCTGAGGTGTCTTTGTAATGACTCAGATGGCCAGTCCCTCAATTCTACCTGCAGAGACCATTTAATTTGGATTTATTGTCTTTATCAACATACCAGATCCTGAATTTGCCAGTTTGAGCCAAGCTCTGATACTGGCTAGGCTTGCTGGTGAAATAAATATGAGGCAAAATGGTTATAATTATAGTCAGGCTCCTGGCCAATAAAATATAAAATAAGCAAGTGTGGTAGTTACAAGACAAAAATAAATATAGTCCAGGGCTGAATCTTGCCTAAGCTTTAGAAGTTCAGTTAGGAGGAAGTCTCACATGACTGAGGGTTTTAATCAACCTGCAGGTGGGAAGCTTGGCAAGAACATGAATCCAGTCTTCTAAACACTGCTTCAGGTCAAATACTATCCATTGTATAAATGGAATGCATGAAAGTACTGCATTTAGCACTGTTTGTAGGCCAATTAGATCTAACTAACCCATATTATAGGGGTTTTTTATGTTTTGCGATTACCTTGAGATCACCTTCAGCTATGGTGGTGCAAAGTTAGTTCTTTGGACTACTTCTCTCTTACACTCATTCTCATAGAATCTTGTTTTCCTGTTGTTTACTTTTGATGTTTGTCTAAAAGCCTCAACCTATATAAAGTGTGCTACAAAAAAAGTTCTGAAAGTCTATTAATACATTCCCTTTAGCATTCTCTGCATATAGTTCCCACTTATCTTTAGAATTGAAGCAGTCTTTTTAGTTTGTGCTAGTACAACACACAATCTCATGGAATTCCAAAGATGAACATCCCTCCAAGCTCCCAGAGCCCTCATCCAGCAGGCCCTCTGTCTTACTGATACCACTTAACACTCTGAACAATGTTTTTCCAATTTCTAGCAATGTATTTACAGATGGATTACACTTGGTAGTGACTGCCATGGATAACTCTCCTTCAGTAATCCTTTTAGGATTCCTGATGGCAGTTGCTTTTCCTTGGTCCACACTTCCATCATCTGTGTGGCTCGCAGACTGTGGGATGCCCACCAGAGCCCATCTTGACATGCTGTGGCTAAACAGCCCTCGCCTGGCCACCGCTGCTCAAACACTCTCACCTTCCCTGCCACCTTGCCTCACTCTCTCAGCTACGTAAGTACAGCCAGCTTTTTGCAGGAGTGTGTGGTGGTCTGGATAAGGGCTTAAAGATTGTGGTTAAGGTTGGGCTGAAAATGTTTACAGTTTTTTAATTAAAAGGGACATGAATATCAAAGTTATTTTAAAATTGCAGTCATCTGTCCCAGCTCTTGGACGTGGGGCATTTTATGGCTTCAGGGACATCTGTTTGTATAACTGACAGGGTGGTGCAGAGGCAGTATCTGCTGCTGATAGAAATGCCTGTCAAACGATGAGCTTACTGTCTTTGCTGAGAGAGGTGTGTTGACTTCTCTGGAAAGATTATGCCTTTGTTCTCAGCCTGCTTGCCAACTGGCTGTTCCCTTTGTCTAGGCTTCTGATACTCATGTAAAGAGTGGTACAAAACCCTGGCTTGTTGTGTGCAGTGCATGATCCCTGTTCTCTGCAGATAAATTGTTCTGACACGATGCAGCAGTAGCAAGCTGCTTAGTCCGACCAGCTTCTGTTATCTGTTTCAGAAGCTTCAGTGGCCTTTAACTGTTTCATCACAAATAATTTCTGACAAATCCACAAGAATACCCAGCAAGAAGGAGGAGTAAAATTTTTGATCTCTGTGCTTACAATCAAAGCTACACATTGGTGGGCAGTATGAAACATCCCTTAGCTCCTTCCTCAACCAGCAAACCAGTGATTATCTATGACTCTTCAAAGGACACAATCCCCAGGTATTATATGATCGGTTCACTTCCTCACATTACTCTGAGACTCTCCCCTCACATCAGCTGTGAAACCATTAGCCAAGCCTTCTAAATTGTATCATAGAAATATTTTTCCTCAGCTGGGAACAAGTATACTTCTCAGAACAATCTCAGAATGATTTGATCCTACTCTTTTCACAGAACTGAAACTGCTCTTTTCTGAGAGGACTCAAGTACCAACTCCTTTCTCCTGACCCTCTTCAGCTGTTGACTGTGAAATTCTCCTTACTTACCTGGCACTTTTACAGAGATTGGTAACACATCACTATACTTACTTGCTCCCAACATCTTTTTTTCCTGTAATTGACAGTAGATGTCTTTCCACAGAAAAATAGCTCTGTGATGTTATGACTGGGTATCCAACTCCTTCTGTACTCTGCTTCTTTCCCGTCTTCTCTCCCACATGCAACTCCTCTCAGAAATGACAACCTCAAAAGCATATCCTCTGTCAAGAAAAAGTTCCACAGTTATTCCCTTTCCTCAGTGCAGATCAACATAAGTTTGCTGAGAAATGCCGCCTGAGGATCACAAGCTTTTGATTTGAATGCACTTACGGATTTCTTTCTGGAATCTGTACCTGCTTAGAGTCAGTTTCCACCAGCTGCAATGAGACTTCAGGCCCTAAAACAGCACCCTCATGAGAAGCAATTTTAATGGCACTTAGGCAGAAATACTTAGTCTTGATTTCATCATACTTGAAGTATTTAACAAGCAATACTTTAATAAAAATGTCACTAAAACAACTCCAAATATTCTGTTCGTCCTTTAACAGTAGTCTTTACCTCTCAACAGCTCTGCAGTTTGCCTCATGAAACTCCTACTGTCTTGTTAGCTCATTATTCCCTTCTAAAATTTTATCATTATAGCCCACTTCACACCTCCTCTACCATACTGTCAAATGCTCCTGTGACCTATGGTGCATGTTATAGTTCTAGTTATAACTATAGAATCAAACCTGCAAAATCTACACCCTGATCTGTCTGTGACATGTAGGTCACCTTTGGCTGGCCCCCAATTTCTTTAGGCTTTAGCTTCACTAGCCATAAAACTACTTTATTCTTTGAGATTTATGGCTGAAAACCACAGAATAGAGCTATATATATTAATACTGCTTACAAAGAGTTTTTAAGTGTGCTGCAATCTCTTTGAATGACTGAATCCATGCAGAGATTAATTATATCTGGTAGACCTAGAAATAAAGTATCTCTAAAGGGCCCTGCTGGACAGTGCCTATCAACCAAGGATTTAACATACTTTCTGCTTCTTCCACCCACTTGCTCAATTATTCCTTGATGAAGAGGAATATATATAAGGCACCCATGCATCTCCCACCTGAAGTAAATTGCTGTCTTTCAGTTCTTTGCTATGGAGGTCTAAATGATGCTAAATGCATTTAACCTCCATGTGGCAGGTTGTCTTCCCTTGCAGAAAAAGGACCTTAGCTCAACCCTTCTCCCCTCCAATTTCTTCACAAATACCCCTGACTGCATTCAGCTGGGTGCTGGGAGTGGAGACCAAAAGAACTGAAGCTCTGCCTGAGAACATTTGCCACCCACACACTGCAACAGTGTTCAGGAGCTAAATCTTATTTATGAGGCTTAGTTTCATTTCCAGTCCTTTGTGGCAAAAATCCCAGTGCATTATAATTTGTACACATGGGTGGCCACACAGTTTTGGCATTATTTCCTACACACTAGTCCTCTCTTAATCTGGTCTGGGGTCTATAGACATACAGCAGTCCCACAGTTGTGTGGGAGCGTGGACACGACAAACGACATCAGAAGATGTATGTAGACACACACTCAATGGGCAATAAAAAATATCAGAGAACTCTTAAATAAGAGACATTGAAATAGCACTGAAAAATGTATTCACTGTATTGCAACATTTGAGCACAAGCCCAGAATTGGAAGCAAACAGCTTGCTTTGAACATTTCATCAGGCATGTTTCTCTGTAGTAAGCAAAACTAAAAACCTAGCCAAACTATAGGTAGCCAATACCCTTTAGACTAATTTGGGACAAAGACCAAACACATTTTGGCGCTCAGATATATTTTGAATAGAAGGCAAACAGCTCTGGGTTTTGTCAAGGTATGTTTAGGCACAGGTTTTGAAAGAAAACTGATTCACTACCTTCATTCATGTTGAATTATATCAAATCTAAAATCTACTCTGTACCCTCATTCACTACCCTCACTCACCTGAAACACTTGAGAGTGATATTACAGTAACTCATTCTGCATACGGGAATGTGTCCATGTGTCACTTTGACGTGGGAACACGTCTGAAATGCCAATCTCAAAGGAGTGCCATATGCACCTTAGTTCTATTGTTTACATAAATTATCCCATATACACTTGGGAAAGATTAGCATCTCTTTTGCACCTGTATTTGTTGAAAACGGGATGCAAAGGTAAAGAAGAGAGTCTGAGTTCTGGATGCTTGCCAGGAAAATGTAACTCTATTCCACCCACTGCTCAAGGTAAAGACTAAGAAACGTTCACCATTTTTGTCATTAGTTCTGTCCCTCTCCGAGTCTCCAAGTGTCAAACTGTAACACAACAAGCCTCAAACCGTGTCATGAGTAACTCTATAACCAACACAGGGTCACAAAATAAACTGGAGTATCTAGCCTGATTATAAACTATCATGCTTACAAAGCAGCGTTTCAAAAAACGCTGCCAAGTCTCACGGCTACCGCGCTTGGGAGCTTTGTGCTACTTGTAAGCTTCCTCGCTTAAATCTTTGCTACGAGGACCGACAGCGCCCGCCGGACTGGTGGGATGCCTGGTGCCCAAGGCCAGGTTTGGACGCCCGACGTCCAGGTTTGGTGCCGAGTCTGGACTTGGAGAGCACCGCTGGAAGGTCCCAATCACCGAGTTTAAACTCCCTTCCTCCGCATCTCCTCCGTCCCGTTCCCTTCCTATAAAGTCGAAGCGAAGGCGTGTGCGGTCGCTTCCCGGACGTTCTTCCCGCAGCTGCGCCCCCCGCCCCGGCCCGAGGGCGTTTTCCGCAGGCAGCCCCTTCCCTTCGCCCCTGCCCACCGAGGAGGGAGGGCGGACACGGCAGCCCCGCGGGAGAGGCGGCGGCGGAGCTGAGAGGCTCTGCCCCCGGAGACGGGTGAGGGGGCACCGGCGCGGTGGCGGCCGGCGAGATGGGTCGCTGCCTGAGGGGATACAGGTCCCCGCCCGAGGGCAGAGGGGCGGCCGCTGCCCGGCAGCGCGCCGGGGGAGGCAGCACTGCCTGCCCAGGGA
>VZRE01001163.1:317630-356772 GCA_013396775.1 Cephalopterus ornatus
AAAAAAAAAAGGGAAAGACGAAGTCCACCCAAAAAATCAAAGGAGGAAATCAAAGAACCTCCTATTTGGCCATATTTATTGTCATCGCAGTAGCATTTTCATATAGGATACAGTTTGAGTGGGTTTTTCCTTTATAGACAGAAAGGGACATCTCTCTTGGCAGGATGGAGGACTGAAGCGATATGTGTATTGTTATTGCTGAAGCTGAACTTTAATGAATCTTTTACACTGTATTTCCCGGTTGAGATAGTGTGTATTTATTATTGTAGCTCTACGTTATTTGGCTTTTAATACAGAGATTTTCTTTCTGGAGCCACTGTAGCCTTTTGTTGGTCTGTTTCCGCCAGGGTGGAACGGAGCTTTTGGCTGGCCTTCCTGTCTGCGAACCTGCCACAAAGCTCCCCGTGAGATGGTGTTATCAGGGTTGTTGGTGGGAAAGGGGAACCCCAAACCCTTTCTGAATGGTGTTTGCCCTCGCCATACTGTAGATGTGGGTCTGTATGCCTACACCAGGGTTGGGTAGAGTGGGGTGGGGAGCTTGCTGTGCCAGAGATCCTCCAAGGCATTTTAATCTGCACCACTCGACAGACTACAGCTTTCTCCTCAGTTTGAGGTCAGATGGCTTCAGTCATTCCTGGGAAGATGAGGCCCACTCTTTGAGGCGCACTAAAAGCAGTGCGGGGCCAAGTCTCTGACTTGCACAAAGTTCTTTCCTCAAAAGCAGCTTGGATGCAGTGTATTTGTTGGAAACACAGTAATACTGTACCTCTTTTCCATTTGCCAGTCTGTAGGGTTGCTCACAGAAAGTCTGTGGGGTGAGAAGGCAGGAGCTACCAGTCCAGAATTAGATTCCAGCTGCTGCTGTGCAAGCATGCAAAGAAGAAATATTTCTTCTCTCTTGTTTGAGCAGGTAGTTGTGTAGCCTAAAATATCATTTGTTGTATATTTCCAACTCTTTAGCCTTATAAGAAGTTGTTTCATGATAAGTCCGGCTGAAGTTTCTAAAACCAAAATATGAGCTAAGTGACGAATATTTGCAACAGGAATTCTCATTCCTTTGCCAACATCAAGGTATTTAATTTGTTAGGAACACATGAATTCATTTGGGCCTAATTTGGTGTATTCATAATGTTTTCTTCCCAAGGGTTTGGTAGAAATGACTGGATGAAAAGTCTGGAAGGATTAAATTCTGAGGATTCCGATTGAGAACAAAATAAATTAAATGCATGCTCTACATTTATGCTATCTGGAAAAAAATGCAGAGAGAACAAAATTGACAAGCAGCAGAAATTAATCAAGATTTCAAAATGCTCTATGTCACTGGGCTGCCTCTATACCCACTGTTTCTTCTATTGATCTTGATGGGGTCATCACTTGAGTAAATATTGCAGTCACTGTGATCCAAAGGGCACCTTCCCCTGTATGCTTCATTTACAGAGCCCCTCTTTTCTTTCCTTTATGTGAAAAACAGTGTAATTTCCACCTTGTGCAAACTCTTGTGCACAGACATTTGACATGCTAGAGAGCAATTTTTTGCCTATCTGTGTGACAGAGAAGCCTCTTCATATTGAAAGGCAAGGCTAGCAAGAAAACATGGTGATAATGCTAACACCCTCGAGAAAGAGAAATGTTCTGTATATGGAATAGACCTTAGAAGAATTGCCATGCTAGGAAATAATTTCTTCTTTTGAATGAGATGCTTTTAGGCAGAGAGTTAACAATTTTTGTTGGAAGTTTTTCTGGCTTTGTAGTTCAAAACGTATAGTGCTCACTATTATGCAGGCAGCTTGTGCTCAAACTCAGGGTTGGAATCTCTTTTTTTTTTGCTTATCCTTGTTTCACCAGTGACCTGCTGTTGGTTGTTTGGTTTTTTTCCTTTTTTTTTTTGCTGAATTGCGTCAACATAATGTCATAAATAGGCAGCTTCAGCTATTAAAGGTTTATTACTTGCAGTTCTTGCAGACACCTACAAGGTGGTACACCAAAACTGGTACAAAATGGCTTATGTTTTCCTAATTTCTATCAATATCAGCTTGAATACAAACTTCATGAATAGGTAGCAACACACTCAGAATATTTTGCTGCTTCACTTATAAAATGCGATAGAAATTAGGGGTTTACTCATAGTTATTCTGTAAATACACTTGTAAGTGGAGCTACTATTAAAAATCTGATAAAACATGAAATATTTGAAACACAGGGATGGCATTAAACAAACAAGCAAACTCCAAAGGCAAATCTTGTTCAGAATATATAAAACTGGAACATTTTCAGGGAGTACTGATCTCAGACACAATGTGCAAAGAGCACTCGTGTGTTAGGGGAGGTGTTTCCGTAGATCACAGTAACTGTGGGGGTAAGCATGTTCCTATCACAGGGAGAGTCCAGTCTGTGTTTCTGTGCCTTGAAGAGGAGTTTAAGGCACAGCAGAGGGCACAGAGATTACCTGATGTAGAGGCTTTAGCCTGGATCTAACTCCCTCAAACCATGGCTTCTCCTGTAAAGAAATGCACTATGCAGACTGTGAGCTTTCTTCAGTTGCTGTTACATCCAACATCAATAACTCTGCTCCTGTAGCTGTGGCTGCTTCTATGACTAAGTAACCTATAATTTTGAGTAACTTTTGCCCACATCCATCGTAATTTCATCTGAATCCAATCCAGAAGAGGCAAGCCCAGGGTAATATGAAATGGTACATCTGCACAGCAGCTAGTTTTAGGGTCCAACTTTAGACACTGAAATGTCTATTTATTTTCTTTTTCACTGGCAGTGGAGCTTTATTGTCTCTTTGCTGGAGTTGATTCTAAGCTGTTTTTATTCATTTGGATTTATTTTTAAGACCTGCTGGTAGCAGGGTCAGCGCGAGAGCAGATGAGTCACCATATATAATCCTTTATGTACTCAGGGAAGGCATATATATGTATATATCTATCTATACATGAGGACTCACTGTGTAGAATAGAAAGTCAAAATAAAAGGGACAAAAAGGATGGTGAGAAACAAATAATACTGAGCAAGTAATACTGGTTTTCTTTCCCTTTTTGTTGGATCTTGTTTCCTGGTAAGTTATCCTGACTTTATTTATGTGCAAGTGTTTGTTGGAAAGCAAGGGATACCTAGAAATAGAGGTAGTTTCTTGGGTTTGTTTTTATGTAATTCAACTGTATTACAGATTATTTTTTTTTCATTCCAGGAACCAGGAACTCTCTCCAGACAGAGAATCAGTGTTAGAAGGTATTAGGCTTGTCTGCTACTGTTAAAATTTTTTCTGTATATGCAGAACTCAGAATTTAATCTCTCTCCCTCACCTATTTTCTTAGTTAAGTTTCGTAGGTGTGTTAGAAGCAGAAGTATACAGAGGCATATGTAGTTTTAGCATGGACACAGTTTTGCTGTTACTTGGTGCCACACTGATTCCAATAATAAAAATATAAAAATGTAGTACAGTATAATAATAGTTATATATTATGTAAGCACACTGTTGTTCAATAGGTTACCAGTAATTGAGCATTTTTTTGTACATTAGGAGGTGTGTGGATATCTGGGACAAAATTACCATACTTGGTTAAATGTAATAGTTCTTACTTATTCAGGGCTTAGTTCACCAGTGCTTTCGATGATTAATGCGACTGCAACAGCAGGACTATTTGTGCAGTGAATATTACTCAATATGAGTAAGGGCTACTGAACCAGACCCTAAAAAAACTTAATTAACAGCTGTAGTTGGCTGAATAAGTGTTATTCATTGTGACATCTGCTTGCTGAATAAAAGTATCTCCAGGGCTGACATTACGTGATCCCAGGGGCTGAACAAAAGCCAAGTGAAATCAAATAGTTAATTGAAGTTTTGTATGACTGGGGATCAAAGAATTTATTTTGAGGATATATATCTAGATGTATGAGTAGGTATGACGTTCATGTTCCTCTCTGGTTTTTATAAACATAGTTTATAAACTCAAAGCCAGGATTTCTCAGTCCAGTGTAGGGCCTTGCCAGTTTGGAAATTAGTTTCCTTCTGAAGCTAGTGTGAAAATGTCAGTTATTTTTCAAGGAATTTTACTGAATAAGTGTAATTTGTTTTCCAATATATTTCAGGGAGTGGCCTTGACTTTGTAAAAAACATTTGTAATGATTCCGGGAAAATGTGTAAATCTCAAGTCCCATATGTATTCAGATTTCAAAACATAACAAATCTTTCTAATCAGTAACTGATTTTTAAAAGCGTGTTTTTAAACAAAAAAATCAGTTTTCATTTTTCCCCTCAGAAGTAGAACATTTCAATGAAGATCAGAAGTGCTTTTGAGTGTTTTATGTTGTGATTTTGTGTGAAAAAAAATTTCTCTTGCGTGATTTGAAGTTGATAACAGCTTGTGACATATAAGGTACTATATTTCTTGTCCCATCTTCATAATATTTCTGGTAAAATAAGTTGTCCAAAACAATTGTAAATAATAATAATAATAATAATAATAAAGCAGCTTAGCCCATTTCTTTTGTTTCTGTTCTATTCTGCCAAGGCAGAAAGCAGTCTGGTATAAAATTTTGGATATTCAAGATGGTTATTGGAAACATCTGGATGGTGTTTAATTAGGTTTGTGACCAGGCTTCAGTCTCACAATTCAAACATCTTCCAACTTTTTATAAAGTTTGGGTTGGTTCTAACTGAGTGTAGCAGTTTGAGCATTTATATGTCAACCACAGTCTCTGGATCTGCATGTTGGAAAAGCCAGGATCTAAAACCTTCTCTTATTTTAGGTTTCTTATTGTCTTGGCAGGTTAACAATTTCAGAGCAAGACAGAGGAAAACTGAAAGGTGCAAATATGCTATGAAATGCTGTGTGTTTCTGTGTGTTTGACTTGCTCTTAGCTTTCATAAAAACATCAGATAATAAGATATAAATATTAAGATATAAATATAGATATTAATAAGATATAAATTAGAGATCAGTGCTGTTCTGAGGAAGTGAATTCACTAGGAGTGTGAAGTTAAATTGTATTTTGTTCCTTGTAAGGTGACACTTGTTAGATACAGTGGGACCGTACCTTGTTGGTGTCATTCTGGGTGTTGCTAAGCAACATGAAGTAGTTAAAATGGAAGTACAGAAGAAGAGCATGGAGGAATAAAGGAAACAAGAGACATAGAAATAGCATACAAGAGAGTAAATGTGCCAGCACATCCTGCAAAGAAGTTGTGAATACCAACTGTGAAAAAAGACAGTGATTAAGATCACAGAGAAAAAAGAAAACAAGGTGAATTAGGAACTTGATTACGTACTTCATATTCAGCCTTTCCATATTCAAACTTTTCAGTGCTTTGCTTGAACAACTGATTGCAGTTTTGGCCCCAAATGGCAAGAGTAATGGCAAAAGAGAATAAGAGCCTGGGAAGAAGTGGGAGACTTAAGAAAAATTAGGAAATGGAAGCCCCATATTATAAAAAAGAGAGGGATCACTCTATATTGCGCTGGAACCTAAACAACAAAATGGCAGGGCACTCTCATGCATGTGCTGTCTGCTCTACCCCAGGGAAGTGGTCACTGCACCAAGCCTGTCAGATTTCAAGAAGTGTTAGGACAATGCCCTCAAATACATGGTGTGATTTTTGGGGTTGTTTTGTGCAGAGCCAGGAGTTGGACTTGGTGATCCTCGTGGGTCCCTTCCCACTCAGGATATTCTTTGATTCTGTGGTTCTGATTTTAACCTAATTTTGCTTTATGTGTTCTCTGAGATTGCAAAGAAAACATGCTAAAAGTCATTTTTATGGAATGGGTATGGTTCTTCTATCACATCTTGTATCGATCTGTGTCAAATATACGTTTCTCATCGTCCAACACAAGAATGTTCATCACAGAATCATAGAACCATAGAATCAGCCGGGTTGGAAAGGACCTCCGAGATCATCAAGTCCAACCCTTGATCCTGCATTGCCATGGTTACTAGACCATGGCACTGAGTGCCACATCCAGTCTCATCTTAAAAACCTCCAGGGACAGTGAATCCACCACCTCCCTGGTCAGCCCATTCCAATGTCTGATTACTCTCTCTGTAAACTATTTCTTCCTAATATCCAACCTATACCTCCCCTGGCAGAGCTGTATTAAAGCTATTCGCCTGAACTGAAGTAATGCTGGTGTGACTGTATTTCCCAGACTGGGTCAGGTCACTGCGGTTGACAAGACTATGTGCCAGTATGCTATTTATAGCATTCTGATCTATATTGCCAATACATTCTCACTCAAACATTGTAATGACTACTCACATGATCTTCCTTTTTTTATTCCTATCTTCATTGTCTCCAAAGCTTCACTCTGTCTTCAATCATTGAAAATTAATAATTCTTAAGATTTGTTCTTTCTTCCTTGGTATCTTCCTTTTCCCTACTCTCTTTGCATAGCATGTTTTTATCTTGACGTTTTCTGCCTTCAGATTTCTCACCTGTCTTTCCCACAAGTATGTCTTTTATTATCAAGCCCTGAAAAAGGACTTCAGGAAACTGTGCTGTCAGTTTCTTCCTGCTTTTCTACTCTGCTCTCCACACATTCAGACTCTGCTGCCTTTGGTCTGTGACACCTGCAGGACGAAGATGAACAGGAAGCCTTGCGGTGAGGGCAAAACCCAAGTGCAAAGTTGCCTCTCCCACCAGTCCTGTAGTCAGAGGACTTCTTCCATACATCTGCCCCAAACACTGAGCAGAGGCCTTAAGTTATTTTGTCTTCTTCTGGTAAATAAGAAGCGGACCCATTTGAAGAGCTTTCTTCCCCCTTAATTTCTCGAAGTCCTGTCTATGAATCACCCGCTACTCATGCACCTGCCCAAACACTATCTCGTGCATCATGGGAGCCCTCACATGCCACCTTTCCCACGTATCCTCAGTCAAATTGTTAGAACTTGTGTCATCCTGCCTTCTGCTCTAATCTCCAAAGGTAGACGTCTCACACCTTGGGGAAGCTCTGCAGAGCTAGAGAAGCAGTGACCTCACTTAGGAATGGATCAGCGTTTAAAGTTAACTCATCTCAGGTATGCAACTACAGTGTCAAAAACATTACTTCTCAATTAAATTTTTGATCCTGCAGAACACCCTTACCTGCATGATGGCATGTGGGAAACTGCTATGAGCAGAGGACCTGGCAGCTTTTTTGAATGCTGGTCTAGTAGTATTCTGGCTTTGCTAGTAAATGGCTGAGTGGCCAGGGCAACTCACTGCAGCCCTGCTTTTATAAGATGATAAATGTGTACGGCTCACACTGGAGCTTGTGAGGCTCAAGCCTGTCGAAAACATGTCTGCGTCCCTCTAGCTGTGGAGGAAATAATATTTACACTTCTCAAACTGATAGTGAAAGGATTAATGAGCTAAACCCCATATGGCATTTTGAGCATGTGAAGCACAATAAAAATGCAAAGCCTGAACGTGATTTTATTCCTTCTGAGTTCATTTTTGCACTGAAGGGCATGGATTGAGCCCTGTGTTGTTAAATTAAGGTATTCTACGCAATTTTGACCACAATTTATCCGGGCAATAGCTGTACTCTGGAAATGCTTTTCCCATTGAAAGGTGCTGTTGTGAGCTGATATATTAAAACCAAATCATTACTAAGTGATGAATGTTACTGGAAGAGATTCTCATTAATCCAAAAGTATATGAAAGAATCCCCCAAGGTGTAAGAAATACTTTCTAGGAGGTGAATATATGAAAGATTTGGTGTGGAGATTTAATCATGGGGCTATTTTATTTCTTTTCTTGCATTTTGTGTTTCTTCACATTTTCTCTGGGGAATATGAGCTGTGCCTAATTATGCCAGAAATGTAGTTGCTCCTAAATGGAAACTGGAAAGTACTTTCTTCAGGCAATACTTAGGATGAATTCTTGAATTTATTTTTTTCATTTCCTCCAGGACATGTAAAGCACTTAATGATACAGGGTCACATCATTTTCTTAACACAGAGAAACCCACTTTTGGGGCATGATGTTTATATGCAACATCTCATCCCTTCCCTAAGATGAGCATTTCCCATGGCACCTCAATCCCTGCTATCTCTTTGTAGGATCACTTAGGGGCTGGGAACATGAAGACCGGTGTCTTATGCCTGTGTGCTCTACCCCAGGCACACATGACATTCTTTCCTGGAAATACAATTATGGTGGATATTACTGTGAATAAACTTATATCAAGCCCATGCGGGCAGCAGTTTCTCACAAAAACTAATATAGCTGTACCGGTAGTTGTTTCTGGAGGGGACCACCACCAGCAGACCTCTCGCTCCTGTAGCTCAGCTGATTGCAGTCCATGCCCGTGGACTGCTCCACAGCCCCATGGCTGTGGACCTTTCTTATAGGTCCATGTGGGGCAGGTAAGGAAAACCACATTTACCATTTAGAAAATTAAATGAGGCTTAGCCTAAAAGTCATTCTGAGCAGAAAAAATCTTTAACTGGGCTATCCAGAAGTGTCTGTACACTATACGAGCCATGTACTGATGTCTTTATTATATACTCAGAGTTTTGCAGGCCTTTTTGGTTTGCTTTATTATTCTTTGTCAGAGTTGGGCTATGAATTTATAGATACTATCTGGAAATGCTCCTTTGCCCTGCATATAAAATATAATTCCATAGGCTTTGCTTTAGCTACCCTAATGTGAGGGTGGACTGCCCATGACAAAACTCATTCTCCAAAATGTCACTTACTTACCTCCATTTCTGAAACAGAGACTCATATCCTCTTCCCCTGAGATCCCCATTGTAACACCTATAGGCAATAGCCCATGCTGGCTTAAGACAGAAGAAGACAACTCTTATTTTCCACCTACAACTGGAATGTTTCATGCCTGTAACAATTTTGAGTTCCCTGAATTCAGCTGGTAAGATTGAGAACGGTGCTGCCCAATGCTAACTGAAGTGCCGTGGGTGGAATGGGTCAGAGAGATTTACTCTCCTCCCACACACAAAACGCAGAAAGAAAACAACATTGGCTAATCTGTTTTCCTACATGTGCAGAGCACCCTGAAGCAGAAATCAGTGGCTTTACCCAGGTGAAAAGAACAAAGTCCCTGAAGCACACACTCTGAATGATCCAGTTCTTCAAAAACAAACACAAGAGCCTTTTTCAGTACATGCAACTCCTGCTGATTGCCATGAGAACAGCTCCAGCGTAACTGCGTGATTGGAAAGTCTTTTACCATAGAGACAGGAATAGAATTGCTTTTTGAACATATCCCAATTAATTTCATCAAATTATGTGTGATTCAGCTGATAACTGCACTATCTTTAATCTTTGTGGCTATCAAGTTATCTCTATTGATATCATATATATCATATAAAAAGATAGTGAGAAACCTAGAAGGATGAATAATGTTAATGATATTTCTAACCAAAAAGCCTGCTTAAAATCACAGTTAAATCCTTCTAACAATAACATGCAGAGAGCTCATAAACCAGAAAACATCAAAGAGTTAATACATTTCTGTAATACATATAAAATATCAGAATCCTTAGTGTTGAGGACCACAGGTTGATTGTTGCAAGAGAAAGCATTCACTGCAAGTTCCCGAGCATGTGTTGTCTGCTATTGCTTGGCAAATAATCATTACACTCAGCCGCTTCCTAATATCTTCCAATCCCACATTCATGGTAAAACCAATTACTCATAACAATGCACATAAACTATTTTCAAACTACTACTCTGAATTCCTCAATGATGCAAGCATATTTCATCTGTCTCTAAGACTGTGTTGAATATGAAGGCTTAAAAGGTACAAAATGTTCTTTTGCTTTGACCATCTTCATTTTCTTGCCTTTATTTCCTACAGCTGCTGTATTGTCTGGTTTTGTTCAGCATGTTTATAGTTGTGGTGATTTAGGAAGCTGTGGAATATGTGAGCAATTCAGCAAGACCTTGCTACAGGCAATATTAATCCTGCTTGGCTTAGAGTTAGCATAGGAACAGAGGGTGCTGGATATTTCCTTACACTGTTTGCTGCAAAGTGTGGAGTGCGACTTCAGAGAAAAATGAAATCAACCTTTGCTGCAATGATTTCAAGAAATTGATCTTTATTCATCAGTTCAAAGCACTGAGCAGTCAGTCTGGATAGAGCATAAGGAAAGTAGGATGTATCAGCTCCTCTTTTTTTAGTTTGATGGATGTAGCGTGCAGTACGTGCCAGTTAACCTCACTGAGCCGAAACAGCTGCGCCTTCTCCTGAGTGAGCAGGAGGGTGAAACCTCTGAGAGAAGGCAGGCCAAGGGATGAGGGCAGCAGTCAGCATCATCGCTGCATGGTCACCTCTGTGCCACTTTAGAGGCAGAATGCCACAGCCATGGACACATGTCCATGAGCTATGGACACGTCAATGGAGCAGATAGCTGGGGCAGATCTTTCCTCTTGTGGCTGTTTGGTGAGAGCTACCATGTTGCACTAGCATGGCTGTCAGTGTGGCCTCTGCTTCAGATAAAACAGCAATATCATCATGTATTTAGGTTGGTCTAAAGAGGCACTTAGAGCTGCTCTAACTCCAGTTTCCATAGAATCAATGAAGCGTTAAAGTTGGAAAAGACCTTTAAGATCATCAAGTCCAACCATTAACTTAGCACTGCTCCATGTTTACCACTAAACCATGTCCCTCAGTGCCATGTCTACACATCTTTTAAATACTTCTGGGAATCGTGACTCAACTGCTTACCTGGGTGGCCTGTTCCAATGCTTGACAACCATTTCTGGAAAGAAATTTTCCTAATATCCGATTTAACCTACCCTGGCACAACTTGAGGCTGTTTCTTTTCATTCTTCACTTGTTACTTGGGAGAAGAGGCTGATCTCCACCTCTCTACAACCTCCTTGAAGTTAGTTGCGGAGAGTGACAAGGTCACCCTTGAGCCTCCTTTTCTCCAGGCTAAACAACCCCAGTTCCTGTAGCCACTGCTCATAGGACTTGTGATCCAGACCCTTCACGAGCTTTGCTGCACTTTTTTAGACACACTCCAGCACCCAGATGTCTTGTAGTGAGAGGCCCCAAACTGAACAGAGTATTCGAGGTGCAGCCTCACCAGTACCAAGTACAGATGGAATCGCTGCCCTAGTCCTGCCATGCTTGATCATGCTGTCATGCTTTCTTGACTTTGCTCTTCTCCACTCCTAAAGTAGCTGCCCACAGAGTGCCTTGGTTGTTTAAGAAGTATTAATCACTAAACCAAAGTTTTTTAGGTACTTGTGGGAGACAGAATTTTTAAGAAGTGTTTTGACTGAGCAAGACTTTCTGCAATTGTTTGCACCTTAAGATGCTGTGCAAGTGAAATGCAAATGTCATGGCTGAAAGGCATTTGTGTTGACATTGCCTGTTCCAGTACTCCAGGCTTCTTGCATTTTCAAGGTTTCACACTTCCTTCTGTAAGTTATTTTTCCCCATTGGTGGTTTGGCTCCTAGACCCCACCATGACTTTGACTGTTTCCTATTTTTCCGGATGCACATATCAGAATACTCCATGCATGATGTTTTTGAATAAGAATATATTCTCGTCATGTATATTCTTAATCTTCTTTTCTCTGAGCTCCTTCTGGAAGATGGTGGCAAGATAAACCAACTACCCCCATTATTCTCACAGAAGAATCCATCCCTGGCTCTAACTCTGTTAGGTGAGCGTTGCTTGTGCCCAAAGGTCTGAGTGATTAGCGCTAACATGACTGGTATTTTAATTCAGAAGTACATCTGGTTAGAGTCTCTGTGCACAGATACTTATGCTTCATGTCATTAATAACCAGTAATTGTGTCTAATAAGGTTACACTAATATGTACACTATATGAAAAAGGGCATTTAAAAAACAAGTTATGCCTTGTCTTAAAGGTCAACGTTGTAATCAAATTACCTTCTGCATATTGAGAAATGTAAAAAATTAATGTATGAGATGGACAGAAAAAGCACGTGTTTGAATAATAATTGGAGGTGGTATTAATAAAGCAGGGCCTCTGTGATGAACTACATGAATGGTAACATGATTCACACACAGTTGATCATGACTGTGAGAGGATGTAGGCAGTGTATGACTTTACTACAGACTTTCCCAATGCAAGCATGAGTATCTCTTTGGGCAAACTTCAGCAAGCCCGTTCTGATGTGCTGCAGGCACAAGTCAATACTGAAGGCCGTGTCCCAGCACCATACCCAGCACATGGCATCATCATGCTTCCTCACAAGAAACCCGCTGAGTTTTCAGCTCTCTTGTACCCTTCCAGCTGACCACAGTGCAGCTTAGGAGGTGCAGTGCCTTTGCTACCCTGCTCTGATGGAGGTCTCTGACTATCTCACTGGTCCTCTTGCTCTAAAAAGTCAGAGGCATTCCGAGCTCAACCTCTGGGTCCCAGGCAGTCGAGGTGTAGTTGGTCACCAGGCCCTAGACTGTCCCTGAGGGGCTGCTGGGATGTCCTGACTTTGCTTAGCCCAGCTCTTGGTTGCTGTTATGCTACAGATTCTTGTTCTTGTCATTGTTTTGGTCTCCTGCTTTTTGGTTCTGTGTCCTGCTTCTGCCTCTGAACACCCTAGCTTTAACCTGCTTCTCTGTTCTTGACCACTTCACCTGATCTTGTTTGATCCCTGATTACATCCTTCACTGCTGACTTTCTGGATATGCCATGCCTCTGACTTGACTCTCGGGACACGAGTTTTTCAAATGGGAGGCTTGGAAGATGGAAGGACTTGCCCCTTTAGTGCAGATAGCTGTTCTCTTCTCCACCTCATCATGACTCATGGTTCATTTTGAATGTAAATAATTCGCAAAGTTAAAAGGACCAAACAAGAAGTTTGGGTAGCCACTGCATCTAAAATGAGTGATTTCTCTAAAGTCCATCAGGGAAGACAGAGACTCACAGACATACAGGTGTTCACAGGGTACATCTATGTTTGCTCTACAGATCTGGGTATTTGCTTTAACAGCAGTGTGATTTATGATGTAATCACACTATCTAATGATGCCATCAAAGACTGGCCTGTGCACTGAGCAGAAGTGACTCACTGGCAAGTTAAATAGCAGAAAGGGAATGAAAATGTGCATTCACCAGTCGTCCCATTAATGCACACTGGCGTAAAGCACCGTTAACACCTCAGTACACACAGGCTAAACAGACTTACCCAAATCACTTTTATTGCCTCAGTATATGTGTGCTTTAGCCTGCATACCAAATCCCTGTGCCGGCTTTATCCCACTGAGAGCAGAGCTGCGTCCTGTCAGGCTCTGCTGGCTGCTTCCCACTTCTCAGAGTCTGGCTGCCCATGGCAGCACACCTCGTGTGGCTGTGCTGGGTGCCATCCACCTCACAGCCCTTGTGTACCTACCCATGATCATCCTGTTTCCAAGACAGCAAGAACAGTTATGTCAATAAGCCAGTGTGCAGAAAGTATCATCTATTTGTCTTTAAAGACCTGCTTTTTAACTGTTTATAGTGAATTAGGAAAGGATAGATGTTGTGTGTTATGGTGCTATTAGGCTGCTAGGGAAGATGTTAAAAGTTGCCATCAGTCACTTGTTATGCAGAACCTTAGCCTCTAGAACAATCGCCACCAAACATTTATTTTTTTTAATGAAACGCCCTTTCTTCTCTGGTTGACTCTTCGTAACACAGCAAGAATTCGGTCCTCTGCGTAATCAATAAATAACAAGGAATTGAATCCTTTATAACCACTTTGCTCCTAATGCTGCAACCCCAGTGGTTTCAGCGTTGTTTCTCCTGATTTACACTAAAGAAGGTGAGGTCAGGACCTTTCTGTTCTCTAACAAATAAGGGCAAGCTGTTCCAAAGATAAAACATAGTGCCCCTGGCTGTCCTTAGCAATTGCTAAAATGTCAGGGGACAAACTGGCTTGGCATCCCTGGGCTGGCCATGAAAACCAGAGGAGAGGAGGCTGGCAGGACTCCTGCAGCCAGCTACCCATTATCCTCCCACTGCAGGAGCCGGCCGACAACGAAATCTCTATCAGCAGGCTGGGGAAGGACTAGTGGCAGTATGAAATTACTCCCAGGTGCAGACAAACCAAGTGACTCCCCATGGCTGAGCTATAAACTAGTCTCTGCAGCCTGCCAGCATAACCTGCCTGCTGATAGCTTATAAATAAGTCAGCTGTAGAGCAAGGTTAATATTTACCTATATGCCTCAGACGGGTGGCATTCTGAAGATGGAAAGTGTTAGAGAAGCGCTAGAGTAAGTCATTATTAAGCCTTTACACTGGCATATTTACTTACTTCTAATAGCTTACTGAGGTGCAGAAATACAATTAAACTAGAAGAAATCTATAGCTGCTTGCCTCCCGATAACACCATGTCTTCTCATGTATTGATTCAATGCCTGTGCTGGTGGTGTAATGTGTATTTACCATGTTCTATTTCTATGTACTGACTATGCCTGTTTCTTTACTCCTTTGGTTGGTATTTATTTATTTTTTCTGACAAAATACACAGAAGCTTGCCAGAGTCTCAAAGGCAGAATGGCTTATCCATAGCTCAATGTTCAGAGTCTTTCTGTAAGTAAAATGTGTTGTGGGATTGGGCTTTCTGGACAGTAAGAGAATCCTTCATTAAACTTCATCAAGAGATCATTAAAACCAACCTTTAGCCCTTTTGAGTCCTGTGATTTAGAACAGAGATGGGCAAAGCACAGTTATCTCCATTTGCTCTGGCTGGAGAGGATTTTTTTCTTTCCTCATGATAGAGCTCTTGCAATTTGCTTTTTTTCTTTAAAGGCAATAATAATGTACCAATATTCATCCTTATTACTGTTTGCCATTAGCCCTTACCAGCATCCCTGCATTTTCATTATAGGGACTATCAAATTAAAAGAAACAGGGAGCAGATATGTGTGTGTGTGTGTTTGTGTGCCAGTTTACTGCAAGAAAGACAGTTTACTGCTGGCCTTTCACATGGGTGGTATTGAAATAAATAATTACATAAGAAGGAAAAGGTGCATCTCTGGGACTGAACTCAATATGGTGAAGGGAAAGCATTATTTTGAGAGATGAAGTAATTTAATTTATTACCTTCCAACAATCTAGACTGTAATTTTTCTTTGATTATACAAAACGTGGTCATCAGACACTATTTCTCCACATCTCCAAAACCATGATGCTGCCCAGACATCTGTGTTGTGCCTTCCACTTGGAATGCAAGAGAAAACCTGTCCTTCACCAAGGTAATGTTCCCTCTTTCTTTCTTCCCTTTGCCCTCCTGAAAGGAGTCGTTGAAAGCATGACCCAGCACATGACAGCGGGAAACAGGGGTGTTTATATTCTGCACAAATATGCAGTCTTTCTAATGTGGCCATTGGCACTCACAGGGTTGTGCTACAGCTGCTAAGTAGGGTCCTGTGGTCACAGCACTAATTGGATGTAGCCGTTCAGCCTGCTCCTGGGTCTGCTCTTTACTTTAGCAAATGAGGATAACGAGGATGAGTGAGGTTAGCAGCCCCTGGCACCCAGTCCCACATGCATGGTGCATTTACAAACTTTTTAATGTTTAGGTCTATGAGAGTAGGAACCACTTTGGAAGAACTGGATGCAAGAAACAGGTTTGCTTTGCTGTGGGTAAAAAGCATGAGGTGTTGTGAAAGCACTATTTTAGATGTCTATTTTAGGGTTAGATGATCCATGCTCTGTGAGTGACTCTTTCCACTGTTATGGATGAAACCTAGCTGGAGTATTTACGTGGTAGATGTCTATATTTGCTTAGATGAATCCCACCCTTAAAGCCAAATCTTAATGTTACCATTCATAATTTAAACCCATTATTTCTTGTCCTTCTCACTCCCCCTCCCAACCAAATAGTCCTTTCCTGCTTTGAATACTTCCTTGAAGTATTCAAAGACCTTTCCTATGTCACTCCTCCACGCTTTCTTTGGCTAAAAAACTACACATCCTCCCATTTATCCTTGCAGGACTTATTTTCTAGACTTTCAAATCTGTGCCATCAGGGATCTCTTGAGCAGGCTGGCCTTCATGAGGCAGTCCATCCTGGGGCATAACATACCTGCACAGCTTGCATTTAGCAGATCTCTGCTTCTGTAGGCTTCTTGCAGGGCTGCGCTGACCTTGGTACAACAGATGATTTTGCCACTACCTCATAGCCACTGCTGGTTCTGGTGTACCCAAGCAAATATCTTAACCTTGACTGCCACAGGCCTCCTCTTCCTCTCATCATGCTATTTAATATAATTATATGAAGAATGGAATAGTAATAGACTATTCTATGAAGAATAAATTGCTTCCTATAAACCTCTGGATGGAACTCAGAAGCACTCTCCATAGAGACATGATTTTTGGCAGTGAGAGTTAGGTTCATCATTAAACCTGTAAAAATGCAGAATATTCTGTGTTCTCAGATCTAACTTTTGTTAGATGAATTCCAATCTTGAAAGTCCAAATCATATCTTTTCTGTTCTAAAATAGCCTACAGAAAAGCAATAGAAAATAATTGATTTGGCAGGTCCAGTTTCATGCTGTATTAAACTCTAGTATTTCCTAAAGAGTCTTCAACTAGTAGTATCTTAAATTTATACTGATTACTTAAAAGGGAAGGAGCTGGGAACAATACATGTCCTATCTGGGTGAAGTCAAGCAAACATCTAATTACTGGACTGTGGATTTTTCAGATACGTGTTGTTTGACCCATGAAGACACTGAAAAGTCATTCCCTCCTCTAACAAACTTAACTGGTAGAGGCAGGAGCCTTCTCGGAAATAGCACACATAGCACCTTTGGTAAACTAGTTTCCATGGTAACAATTTCATGTCATTGAACATCATTAAAGACGATAAGAAATATGAACTATTCAGTTAAGCTTGCCTTTAGAGTTCTATTGACCTCCCGTTCTAAACATCTATTCTCCTGGGAGAAAAGTCTCAGGGCAAAACAAGGGATGCTGGAGGTGGAGTTGCTTTGCTGTCGCGTTATTAGCAATCCTTTCCTTTGATTTTTCAGCTTGGAATTTCAGAAAAAAACTCTGTAAATATGAGTAGGCATGGAAACGTGGCACAGATATTTCTGTCTCTAACAAAAAAATAAGGCAACTAAAGATGTTAAGTGGCTTGTCCGGAGGGGAAAAAGGGGAAGCATAAGGAGGCTTAAGCAAGAAATTATGTGCTGTGATGACTTGACTCCCCCATTTAGCATCCTTGTCAGAACATTATTGTTCCGCTGCATGTTAAAGCTGGATAAAACCACTGTCAGGCTCCTTTGCCACCTACCCCTCTGGCACAGCATTAAAAATGAAAACCCTGGCGATTCTCAACCTATGTGAGTAGCTTAACTCTTCTTACAGGAAGCTCTAGCAGCAAAATGGAGTGAAATGCCTTAGCAGGAAAATTCAGCAGTTGCCTGTCTTTTGCTCTGTAAACTGGGTGGTATTTTAGCATATATAATTAACATTTGTTTTCCTACCCAATAATTTTTTGTATACTACAGTCTTCTCTCATGGGCAACGTTTGTCACTTCTTCAAATAGGGCAGGATTGCAGCCCCAGCAATGGGAACAAACCACATTTTGGCTCTAGCTCAAAAATCATACTGGCTTCTATGTAAGGCTTTCCCAGCAGCCTGAAGGTCTCCTGTGGCATATCACCTGTAGGGACTTCAATGGCACTGAGGAAAGACTTGAAAACTACTGCTGAGAAACGAAGCCAGTAAGAAGAATTTGTGAATGCCTTCTCCTCTACATGACAGCTGTAGCAAGCTGGGAAGGGTCCTTCAGAGAGGGAGGAAAAAAAGTGTGTACGTTTTTTGTGTTAAAACTGAGCCTACGGATTCAAATATTTTGCATCTTTATATTTGCAGATATGGTGCAGGCAGCTCGTGTTACTCCAGTGTGTCAGATTGGGGTGTCAACTATACCCGGAAGGTGCAGAGTGTAAATTTCAAAAGACAAATGGTTCACCAGTTGAGATATGCATTCAGGATGCTGCCATCCTACAGCAAATAGCTAATTGGCTGCTCTCACCAGCAGGATGCCTGTACAGAAATCACAGGAAGGATAAGTGTTTCCTTTTTTTTTTCTGGTGGAAAGCTATTTGAGGCAGGATGAAATAATACACTGTATTATTGCAGGATTATAATGCAATAAAGAAATATCCCTTTTGGACTGACCCTAAAAATCACGCATTGTTTTCCACACCAAAAGGAAAAGGCTGAGAAACTGTGTTTCAGGTTAAATGAAAAAAATTATAAAGCATTTCACAGAGGCCTTCAGAAGCTTCTGCTGCAGCCTGAGCAGGAGGAGGTGGATCAGAGCTTAAAGAGAGGAAGAGGAAAGGTGACATTCCTGTTCCTTTAAAAAGTTCCAAAATTATTTATATCCAGGTACAGCACCACACTGTTTGTTCTGGATACTGAAGACTGACAGGGTCATGATAATTCTTCCACCCTTCCCAGGAAAGCCTAGCATTTTGAGGGATGCACACTAGATGTAGGAGGACAAAGCTGAACTTCTTCCTCTCTGAGATGAAGGCTGTATCTCCAAAAGGCATTTCTTTAAAAATACATTAAAATACTTGAAATAATACTAAGCCAGCAGTTCAGTAACCTGGTGGTGACAGGTTCAGTGGGTGAAGGGCAGGTGGGTTCCATTTCACAGAGTAGCAAGATGTGGATTTTCACACACCACTGCCCAATATAGCGAAGGATATGACACTACTTTTCCTTTGTTTCCTTTAGCTTTACAATGCTGCAGCAGAATGAAACACCAAAATCTCAAAGTAAAATGATCCGACATTTTCAAAATATTTTTTTCTGCCTGAATTATTCAAAACGTTGAACATGAAACTTCAATAAGCATAGAGGCTCCTAAACTGTCTCCTGCTGACAAAAAAAAAAAAAAAAGTGCTACAAAAAATTAATTCAGGTACCCACTAGGATTGAATGAGGCATGAAAAGCTGCTTACATTAATATTCTGTTTTGGAATTCCTCAGTGAAAAAAAACCAACTAAAAAATAATTTAGCATTGCAACTTAATTTTTTAAAATAACATTCTGCCTGTTTGGATGAAAAGAAATCCAGAGACTTTGGAATGAGGGAAACCTGAAGCACAATCCCACTTCTAGTTCTTTCGGGTGAGATCTGAGTATTTTCCCAATTCCAGGGCAAGCAGTTCCTCAGGTTATTGGGGAATTGGCCAGTACAAAGCTCCTTCCCTTCTGTGTCTGCCTCATGGAGCTGTGCAGAGCTGCTTCCAGCAGTGATGTGGAGGTCCTGGCTCTGAGACTGGCTCCTTCACAAGCTGCAGTGCTGCTTGCCCAGAAAGCGGTTGGCTGAGCTGACAGAAACCCGGGATGAAACAACATGCACAAAACTTTGGATTTCAGTTATCAAAACATTTTTCATCTGACTTTTTTCCAATGACCTTTTAAAATGAATTCAGCTTTCTTGGCACATTTATTATCAGTGAGAAAAACAGCCTTTACCTTTGAGCCTACACACGATATTTTCTTCCTCTTTTTTCCCTTTCTCTGCTTCACTCTCTCTTTCAAACCTTGGCAACCCTCCTATCTTTTTCCTTCTCTTGCAAGAAACCCCAAGTCTGAACAGAAATATACCTCATTCAGTGGCTACAACTAGGGACCTTACCACTTACATGGGCATGAACTACAGTGTCATCTGACACAGACACTCATTTCAGATGAAAAAGTAATGCAAAGAAGGAGGGGGTGGGTATTGCTATTTCAAATTATGTACATTACATCAGGTGCATATCCTTTATTTTTAAAAATTCAGTGTCCTTGCTTAGTCCTAAAAATTATTGTCTAAACCTCCTTTCTACTTTGAGGAAAGTAAAAGCTGTGAGTAAGGCTTGTCTCTATCAACAACTCCAATCGTTCTTTAATGAAGAGAACAAGAATCTCATCTCTTTGTTTTCACACAGGCTTCAGTTCAAAGCAGCTTGCTTGAGGATAGCATTTAATTGACCTCAGTGATGGAGCACTTGCAGGATGCCTCTTGCCTAGCAACAACCGCCAGGTAGGAAAGCTTTAATAACTGCCAGGATTTAGACACCAGAGAATGCTGTTGTACAGCAGTGCTGGCTTCTGAGCAGCCCAAAAGTGAGCCATCACTGCAGGCTGGCTCCCCCAGTATAACCTCAGACCAGGGATGCTGGCTTGTAGGTCATGAGCTAAACATGAGGAGGTTGCACCTGGATCTAATGGCATGCCAAACCCTGCTCTGTCCTGCAAGCTGTGAGGATACACATGGATAAGGTAGTTACCCTTTGCCTGTGACCCACTGCTGGGGCTCCTTGGCTCTCTGAGCGATGTGGTTCAGGTGTGGTGGCTTTCAGCTTTGCACAGACAGCTCGTGGGTCAGGCTGGCTACTTCACCCAAATGGCTTGCAGAGAAGTATGTGGAAGCTTGAAATTTCGGGTGGTAACCAGAACTGTATCTTTTTGGTAAATAAGCAAATGTTTCCTGGCCAGGGTTCATTTTAAGCAATAATGTATGATAAGTGACAGATCAACCAAAGAAGATGTGGAGGAAAGGGATTGGCACTATTTTGAAAAGAACTTTTCTCTGCATCTTCAGTTTCTAACAAAAGAGAGAATTTCAAAAGCCAGCTAACAGACAGGGTCTTCATCCTACTAAGCCAATGTTGGGGTCAAGTCCTTTGTCTTTTAAATACAAGGCACTTGGGAAATGAAGCTGACAAAGAGAATCTAAGAGAGCAGTCAATATTTCCACTTACACCCTTCCAGGTACAGGTTTATTTTTGGGTTATACAAAGAATTGTGCTGAAAGGAGTCTGCGTATGCTAATAATTAGGCATTTCCTACATTTGTCTCACTGCTTTCAGAAATGCTCTTCTGCTAATTTTCAGTAGTCTTTTATTACTCATTTTTTGACTGCTTGAGAATTTTTTATTATACGTTTTTGTGCGTGCGTGATTGTGTCTGTATGCGTACATAGCTCATACACCATTCTGATGGACTTTGCAGTCTAGTCCTCCTTCTATGCTTTTTCACCCCAGATCCATTGCTTTTCTTGGTGTAAATCCTCAAATCAGCCATGATACCTCACACCATAACTAGAGACAAATCGAGAGTCCATAACTAGAAGCAAATCTGATATTTACTGTTGTACTCCTGGTTCTCCTCTCTTTTACTCTTCTGATCATCAGCCTCATTAAGCCCCAGCACAGTTTATTTTATGATGTCTCAGATCAGGATAATCCTATGGAGAAAAATGAAAGCCTGAGTCTCTCTTGCTTTGTGGCTGTATCCTGATCCATGTGAAGCTGGTGGAACGTAGTCTGCTGGTCTGGACTCATTTGGTCAATGTCCTCTGGTGGAGCCATGCTTTGGTGTGGTAACAAAGGGAGAAGGCAGAGACAGATGTTCACATCGTACTCTCCAGGGTGCGGGAAAAGTTTCCCACCTTATGTTTTTCTTTCCTGTGCTTCTGTCCAGGAATGTGTCTCTGTGGGCTTTTGCATCCTTACATAACTGAGTTCAGGACACACCCTGAGAGTCAGCTCCAAGATGGACAATGGAGAGTTGAAATCAGCATGGAGCTGAGTCTGGCAGAGAAGCACCATCTCACAGGGGACTGTAGTCTGTGCAGGTCCCACACTGCCCTGACCTGGATGTATTATTTCAGCCTGGCTCAGAGCACTACCAGGCCAAGCTAACATTTGCCTGTAAAAAAAGCATATCTTCTTATTGCCAATTTGTTAATCTGAGCCTTTTATAGAAACATGGTTTTAAGACATGTCTAGCTCAAATCTGGAACAGCTGGCGATGAGGTTTCAGGGGAAATTATATTTTCTTGAAAGTGTGCTCCTTTTAGCTTTGCTCTGAGGCAAAACTGAGGATTGAATTTTGTTCTATGCGGACTGAGAGGGAGTTAGGAACATCATTATGGACAGCAGTTCAGTTACTCTCCATTTATATCACCTGAGAGTTGAATCTGGCCTGCAGTCAAGCCGTTGGGTTTTGTGGGATTTTATCCACACTGCTTTGAAAACCTATTTTTTAAGAAAAACAGAGGCAGTTTGAAGTTCATAATGTTTGCAGTAATCCAGCTACCCAAAAACAACTCGCCACCAGTAAAACTGCATTACAAAGGCAGAGTTTTTTCCTGGTGCCTTGCTGCTCCACAAGGACCAGCCCTATTTTCTTCAGGAGAGGGCACAGAGGCTACAGTGCATGTATAACTCAGCAAGAAGTGATGACTGAAAGGAAGGCTGGACTTGAGCTTGGCGGGATTTAAACCCTGTTCTCATGCAGGCTGCCTGGTTGAACTTGAGCATCGCTTTGCTTCTGTTCCTATCTGTCAGATGGGATTATCGCTCCGCTCTGCCACTGCAGGCAAGAGCTGTAGCAAGATGAAGGCTTTTGGATCTTGCAGCTCCTGACATCTGTGTTGGTAACAAAAAGGCCACTGGTGTAGTTGGCTTTTTGATGTGGAAACTGCATCGAGACCTGAAACAAGCTGAGACCACTGGCTTCTTTGTCTTAAGGAAAGCAACTGAACAAAGAGTAGAGCCTTTTTATTTCTAGCAATTTTGATCTGTGAACAGGAATCCTCGTTCTCTGGGGAGTTAGGGTTATCGTTTCCCATTAATGTTCATGCTGCTCCCCAATAATACCTTCCTTTGTCTTTTGCTTGTCTCCCTTGCCCCACCTCCCCCTCAATTCTCTATTTCTATTTCACTGTTCCTGCTTTTATTTTCTTCCATCCAGATTTTTTCAAAGCCTGGGTAACCATTAAATCACAGCCTTCTTTCACAAACCAAGACTTCTGTTCTGTGCTCACATTTTAACTCAAATGTACTTTTCTCATCTCACCTCTAGGTGGTTGAAATAAGCAGAATGCCTGAACGCACTGAGAAGCACATTTCTAATGTGTAAGGAAGGGAGACTGAGAAAAGCCAATTGCCCTGAGACTCCCAGGGGTACTGGGAGCGGGTACCACTCCTCTCCTCCGGTACTGCAAGTACCAAACTGCCTGTTTTCTAATCCAGCGACTGGGTTTACACCAGTGGCAGTGGCTACGTTCACACTGTAATCAACATCCACCTCCTGGCTATATTTTAAATTGGATTAGGGTGTGAGTTTCCTTCTCACTTTACAATCAACATGAGCAAATGCTTTGTTTATCAAAGCAATCTGAGTGATGCATAATGGAAAGCACTAGATCTGTCCGGAACAATTATAACCCTGGAATAGGTGTGTTACAATAATGGGAAATCTATTCTGCTAAAAGCTTCCTTCAGGATCATTATCTAGAGACCTGGTAACCCTGCAACTGTTCCTGCAGCCCCAGCGCCCTATTCAAAAGCAAAATAAAGACTGTAGCCGTCTGCTTTTGAGTATGAACAGCCCAGCTTGGTGGTGCTCAGATAGATGCTTGCACTTCCTCATGTTGATGCAACACTTCCCTCCCCAGATGATGAGAAAATGTAAACTGAGTGCTTTGAATGGGGATTGCTTTACTAGTGCAAATCCTTCTTGTTTAAAAACCTTGAGGGAAAGAGTGCCTCTGTGTCTGCTAGCCTCCTTGATCTCTTTTTAACTAAATAGATGAGTTTCATATAAATCAAATGTATGCTTCCATTTCCAAAGAGTGAGGAACTGATGTCTATGTATAAATCAATGATATCCATTTGTGCAAAGTGGGGTATTTACTGTGATATTTTCATAAAATTTTTTTTTGAAGTTGCTTGCTTTCTTCTCAAGGTTATTTACTCATTTGACATACGGACAAGAAAGATCTCTGATATTTTGTGTGGCTTTTTCCCGAGCTCAACAAATGATTCCTCTATAATGACTTTTGTAATGTTTATAAAATTTTTTATTCATCTGACTAATCTTGATATTTAGAAAGTAGTTTATCAAACTTCTTCACAAACTTGTTGCTGTGGCTGTTGTCATATGCACGGTAAAGCAGTCCCATTCAGCCTAGGAGGGGACATGGCTTGATATGAGCAGGGGAGGGACTGAGCCACAGCTTTGTCTCCAGCTATTATGAGACTGCTGTGGCTCAGCCCCTCTAGGTTACCACAGAGGTTACTCCTGGTCTGTCTTGGCTTCCAAGAGGACCATTAAATCAATACCTGAATATTATCACAGAAACCTCTTTCAGTTTATCCACTTAAAAAAGCATTGAGCCTTTCTCAGCAGAGCTTTAGCACTCACAAGCACAAATACAAAAATAATGATGAGCCAAAATGCAAAAACACTGGACAAATAACAGCAGGACAGTCAGACTTGCAAAGATGATGCCTTGCAGAGCTGTCCTGCTGATCTCCTATGATTAATCCCAGTGAGCACTTCAGTTAAATTGGATACCTTTGGAAAGGCAGTGCGTAGTGAATAGCAGTTAGAGGAGGTGGAATCGGAGGGGGAATGCTTTATCAAGCGGATATTTGAGTGTGGTAGCATTAGAAGGGAAAACAAAGGCAGGGCAGGTGAGTAATATCTGTGGCAAAGCAAAAATCTGCAGAGAATCAAAGATAGGAAGGATGCCAGGAAAAAGCTCTGCACTGGTGGGGAAGGAGGAGCTGAAGTCAAGAGGCAAGAGCTCAGCACCCTGTGGCTCTTGCTTAAAATCCTGGCTTGAACACAAAGTGCCTACATGCCACTGAGCTGGTTGTTTTGGGCAGTAGATTGCGCTAACCATGGCAACCCGCAAACTGGAGTTAAAAGCATTACTCTTTACATGTCTGCCTGTCTGTGTAGCACCTCCTTGTGTATTGTTCCTGTGCTAGAACCTGTTCCAGCCTGTCCTCAAGCCTACACCTATAAATCAATGAATTAAAGCAATCCTGTAGCTGGCCTGGCTCTCTGACAGTCGTGATAATACACACTGTTCACAACAGCGGGGTATCCAGCTTTGCTATGGGCATGCTTTTGTGGAGATAGTCCTCTGGGAAAGAGGTTTTCAGCATGCAGAGGGAGGGCTTTGCCCCATCCACAGTACCTGTAGATTTCACATCAAAATAGTTTTTTGGGGGTATTTAGGTTATATTGTATTTGTTGTATTATTACTGTATTATATTGGGTGTCGTAAATAGGTGGTGGGTTTCTTTCAGTAACATCAAGTATCTAACTGATTAAAAATCACGCTTTAAATTCTCACAAAGATCAAGTGCTGATGGTAATAATTATGCTTCAGCTTTTAAGAAACTCTAATCCTTAGGTTTCGAGGCGCTGTTGCTGTTATGACATTCCCAGGAGATTTGGGTTATGATGAGAAGGGATTTTATTGAGGACTAATGCAACATGAAAAAGCAGAGACCTTGGGAAGGTAGGTACACTTCTCTTTCTGATAAAGGCTGCACGCTGCTGCTAAAGAAATGATGATTTTTCTGAGCAAAGTAACCATCTACCAAAAGGAGCCAGGATCCATTTGCTGCTGAAGTCAAAAGAAAAGCTCACATTAAAGGAGGTCATTGTGGCCTGGCCACGCAGGACCAGGAAAGTAATTTTTATTTCTCATTACTGCTGTGAACTGGCTAAAGAAGCTCTTAAATGCCTATCAGCAGTACAAAAGAATGCTGTTTATCTGCTGGGAACGTGTTAGAGAAAGAAAGATGCCAGAACTTGGAGGGAATAATATCTTTTATATAGCAATCTAGTGCGGAGGCCTGAATGCACCAGCTGCACCTGAAGGACTGAAAAGAGAGCTACAAATAAGCAAGCCACAAGCTAATATCCATTTGAATTTTAAATATATTCAGTGTAGATATGCTGCCACACCTTTTATTCTCATTTGCTTGCAGATATGGAGGAAATCATGGTTTCCAAGTTCAAATAAACTCAGAAGAGAATTTTCAAAGTTCCTATGCTCGACTGTTCAAGAAACAAGCACTGCATTCATGTTTATGTTTGTACTGGAAGTGACTGTAGATTTATTCAAGCAGGAAATAAAAATGACATCACTTGATTTATTTAACCAGCCACTGGAAAACAATGTGCATATTAATGAATGTGAATAATTATTTTAAATTAACATTCAATCTACAGAGCAGTAGGATCATTAAGCTGTACCAAATAAACTTAACTAAGGAATAAATTCAAAAGAAATTTGTGATCCTCTGGCAGTTATTATATAAATGGGAGCAAAGACTGTGTTAATTGTATAAATTATTCATTTTTAATTATTTGTTCAGCTGTGGTAAGTATTGATAATAACTTTATGTCTCAGGGAGTGAAAAATGATGACAAAGAAACTTTGCTTATTCTCCTTACAATGGTAAAGTAAACAAAACTGAGGAACTAAGGAGTGTTATTGAGGTCATTGGGGAGATCTTGTTCACTGGTTTTTCTTCTATCAGTCCTTCTGCCCAGCACTAGTGACCCTTTCTAACAGACATGCCTTTTGAAAACTTGGATAACTAAAATGTTGGTTTGAAGAAGAATTATGGAAAATAGAACAAGCTTTGGTCCATGTAAAGGTTAGATGATAAATGGCAAATACACTCTCTAGAGGAGCTGCATGTATGTGTGGCTGCAAGTAGAGCTTGCAGCAGCACGGTGAGCTGTTTTGATCCTCAGCAATGTGGAAGCAGCAATGTGCTTTGGGGGTCCATGAGCGTGCAGAAAAAATGAATTAAGATCCTTCTACTTCTCAACAGGTAACCTTTTGATACACAGCTAATACACAGTGGTTGTCCTCAAGCTCCTGAGACCTCTTTCCTGAAACAGAATGCTTCTGTTGAATGCAGAGGGCAGCAGGGATGGTGCACTTGGAAGTGCCAGCACAGTATCCTCCAGTCACCTCTAGAGCTTGTTGCCTCAGGCTTCTTGGCTCAGCAAATTGGGACACCTGAAAACTACGTGGCATCAGCGACAGAAGCCAAAGAGCTTTCAGGCTGCTGGAAATCTTGGAAAACCCCAGACAGACAAACCGTCCATGCTCAAAAACTTATGAACAGCAGAGGGTTTTTTTTAGAAAAAAAATGCTCACCGTATTTTTTTACAGGTAATAAAATGATGAGTTTATTGAATCAGTCAAATCCATTTGGCTAGAATGTACTCAAAGAATTCAGGTTGAATTAAATAGCATGAAAAATTTCAGCATGAAGAGTATGACAGGCTTACAAACAGTCAAAAACAATTTTAGAGAGGAAAGAATCAGACAACCTTAACCAGAGGTGCCATTCCCAATCTACAATGGGTGAAAATTATACACTCCATTAAATACCACATACTATATTATGTGTACCTCCCATGGTACAGAGCTGTTTCCTTGAATTATGATGAAGATTTTCTTGCTGTAAAGTTATATTTTCAGATATTCAACAGGGTCTTTTACTAAAGAAGCACTATTCCCCCATGCAAGAGGTATGCCCTTGGCAGTCCAACATTAGTTTATACTGGCTGTATAAGACGTCTGCAAAGGAACATATGTCCCAGTGAACTGTTAGGCACTAATAATTTTTTTCTACTTGCAGCTGTTGTCTATCGAGAAATGAGTAACTGGCTTTCAATTGAGCGTAGTTTCCCTCCAAAATGAACTAGCCATTGCTTTATCAAAGTTATTGCTCTGCAGAAATAACCTGAGGGGCATTCAGCCTCCACACAGTGAATGTGGCATCCAGTAGAGCAATCAGTTTGAATCACCCCTACAGTCTCTGTATCCTTCCAAGAAGCCTGCTGGTCTCACCGATGTCCTGGTAACAGCGTGTGAGGAATCATGGTGTGATCAGGAGGTACTGCTGGCATAAAAGGATGCTGTAAGCTGCGCTGTCTTGTGTAGCTCAAAAAAAAGAGCCATCTGACAGCACAAAGATATTCAAGAATATTTCAGGTGACAATTAGGATCCATGTACCAAGTGCTTTTGAGTGGTTAAGCTTTAGGAGCACTCCCCGGGATTTTCATCTGGGTTTGCATCCCAGCTCTAAACCCAATGAGTTCTTCCACATTTGCTACATACTGCTGGGAAGGAGGGGATAGCAAAGGGGAGTTACCCCTTGTTTGTCTCTACAAACCTGCACCAAAGTCCTCTCTGAACAGATGTGAATGTACCTGGCTACCCTGTTGCTTGACTCAAGGGTGCAACACCTACCGGTACAGAACTTGGTGCCTCTATGCCATGTAAGCTCCACAGGACATTGTCTGTAACCTCTGTTTTGAATGTGTTACAGAATCAAATGTGCAGAATGTGTGTACTTCAAACACCTAAGCATGGTATAAATATCGTGTCAGGATCTGTCCCTACTGTCTTCCATGAATGTGAATTCCCCTGACATAAAAAGCTGACAGAGGGCTTGAGTTTTCAGCAGGGGAGAGATTTGTGCAGATCTCTGCAGCGGTGACATTTGCGTTCAGCTGACTCTACCTATGTAGAACAGCAGAAATATTTGACAGCATAAAGGAAGAGTCAGATGTAATCAAGCAAGGAAAAGAATAGAATTTAAAGCATACATTAAGGTCTTGTGCTATGTCCTGTTAAATGGAGATGTTCTGCACCTGTTTTTCTTAAAGTATTTCTCTGAGATGGAAGATGTGAATTTTTGTTTTGCCAAATGTAGAGTGAGAGTTAACTGACTTTTACAATTAATTCATGGTACAGATGCAGTGTCCTTGCGAATATGCTCTCTCTCTCCTTCAGTTTTATGTATACACCTTTGCTAGGAGGAAGAGATAGCAGTCTCAGTCTGAAGAGGCTCATTTGAGAGGGCTTGGTGCTGTCTGCTGAGCTTGGATGCACAGGTAAGGATGAGAAAAGATAAAGATGTTGAGCCTTTTGAGGCAGAAAGGTCTTTCATTGCCTGCTGTCGCCAGCATGTTCTCCTTGCCCAATAAATTGGACATTTGTAAAGTAATTTTTCACCTAGACTGTGTTGCTCCTAGGGATTTGGTAAGTCTTTTTAGTGTAAAGAGGATGTTTTCTCAAGTCCAGCTCTAAAATCCTAGGGGAAAAATTCTTTTTGCTGGAAACACTACTTTTTCTTGGAGAAGTCAGCATCTGTGCCAGGTGAATACATTCTGATTTGCAGATCCTATTGTATTTTTATAATGACCATAGGCAATGTGTGGCAATTATCTTCCGAGAAATGCTGATTTTCTAGTAATGACCACAGCTGTTCCTTTCACCTGAGTTTTATTCTTTAATATACAAGCTTGGGAATTTGTGAATGTATTGTCTCTGTGGCAGAAATATGACAGCATGTATTAGAAGTTAACACCCAAAAGAGTAGGAGATGAGCTGTGGACACAAAAATAGAGCTAGGCCTAGCCTCAGGACTGTGTGTTCTCAGTGTTAACAGGCTCTACAGAAAGTTTCTGTTGATCCTTGCCCTTGCAGCGTCCAGGCTGTCTGTCTTGGGGGAGAAGTGGATAGTGTTCAGCTTTCCCGAAACCTAACTACTCTCCCCAGAGGGCAAAGCAGCTTCTTTTCCATCTGCTGTTGAAAACAAGAGATCTACTGAAGCGTGCAACTTCAACCAAAAGTAAAATTTCTCATGCTTATACAGCCTCCACTGCCACAGCATTAGAGAACACCCCACCATTCCCAGTTTTCCATGTGTTTAATCCCTGATGAAAAAGGTGTTGCTATTTTTACTTGTTAAGCTTTTGGCAGCTTAGGCACAGAAAGGCTGAGACTACATCTGCACAATGCAACGCAGTTCTCAACCAGCACACTCTAACGAGGGTGACAGAAAACCCAGTACAGCGCTGTAAGTTCTTTGCCTAGTTAACTCACCCTGCCGGAAGCTTGCCAAGGCAGGGCTGGAGAGGCGCACAGCACGGATAGGTGGGAAATCATGGGCAGATGTCTAATTACTGACAAGTGTAAGGGCCACCTGCTGTGCTCCCACACCTGAGCAGGCTTTTAAATGTCGCATTTTGTTAGGATGCTGGACCTACACACCACAGATTCCTAGAAAGCTGAATTCAAATCTAGATGACAGCTTCTTAGCTTAGCAGCCTGTAGCCTGCAGAAATCATTACAGCGGCATCAGGAGCCACTTAACCAAAGTGTGCATCCAACATCATTAGAGCATTGTGCCCAACTCTCCAAGGCTTTGGTGACAACTGGATCTAACTGCAGACTTTTTGGTTAAAACAGAACTTTAACACTTCATGTTATCCTGTTGGGCAGAAGAATCTCAGTTTTTTTGATACGTTCTGTATAACTTAAAATAGTTTCAGCATATGCTCACTTCTTCCTCATTAAACATTTCCAGGAAAGTCTTAGCAGTTTTACATGTGGAATAAGAATTTTAGCTTCAGTTTCCTGGACAACCTGCTGCAATCGAACCTATAACATCACCACTAAATCTCATCCAAGTCCATAATTGTCTTTAATCCCTCACCTAATCCTTGTTCTTCCATATCCACCTGAGACAGCAAATATTTTGCCAGAATGGGACCAAGTATGACTGACAACAGAAAATCTTGGGATGCAACCCCCTTGCTTGGGAGTGTTATAAATCCATGATGGAAAGACTTCCATTGTCAGGCACAACTGGTGTCTGTGTGAATTGGATCATTTGAGTACATAACAGAACCCATTTAAAGGCATAATATTATGCGGTAGGCACCTGATTTGCTTTCATAGAATTTATAAAGGCATAGGAATGTTAGACTCTGTGCACAGCTCAAGGAGGAAACTTCAGTATCTCAGGCTCTTTTCAGATTTACTATGTTTTTATCAAAACAGCTAAAAGTTCAGGCACATTGCTATTAGTTCCCATTTATAAAGGATCCATTTGATACGTGCCCGTGTGGGAGCCATGGGGAAGCGCCGGTCTCCCCTTGGAGTTCCTTATGTAACTCACACTGTCTCTGCTAAGTGTACACATAGGCATATGTGCCATTTGGTAGTGGTATTCTATTCTACAAGTTGTTTACCACACATACTATTTATAACTTTTGTTATCAGAGCTTGAACTTCTGTACCAGAGATGTCTGCACAAAGTGACAGAGATCCGTACAGTATGCAATAAATAACTTACGCGCTGAGGAATGTTCCTGCTGTTAAGCTGGTTTGTTATGATCTCACTTAGCGACAGATAAAGATGATGGAATATGACTTCTCTCTGACAAAAAACTGGGTTTCTTCCCAGCGGCTCAGAAACGCCTGAGCCTGAAGACTCTCTCTCCTGTCTCCTTTGCCTGTTTGTATGAAACATGATGAGCACTCCCTTCATTCGCAAGCAAGTTACTCCTTTGAGGCCATAGTGTCTCATGTGGAAAGGTAATACATTTTTTGCGGAACCACCCATGATCACCATTTGGGAACAGGTGGATACAAAACAGCCAAACAGCCACTCTGGCTTTCTGATATGCTTTTTTTTCCCCCTGAATTTTGCAAAGGACAAAGCAGAAGTGGGGCAGGCAGCCCCTCATGAAGTTCTGCTTCTGTTTCTTTTCCTGGGTAAATTCCCTTTAAACTGTGAGCAAGAAGAAAACAGTGACTTTATACCAAAGACAAATGAAAATGTACCAGGAGCAGCAATTTCTCTCCCATGCTACTGTAACAGCACCATATTCTTCACACCCAGTTTCACAGAAAAATTACAAGCTATCTGTTCATTGAAGCATGCTCAGGGATAAATCCTGCTCATTTTCTTTATAGGAGTGAGTAACTCTTATTTGAATGAGCAGCCTGACCAGGGGCAGCGTTAGCATGCAGTTTGTGACCCATCTCCTTCTTGCTCAGGGTGCAGCTTTTCGCATCTCTCTCCAATTTGCTGCTCCATCCAGCCTCACCTGTGATGCCTCAGACAAAGGGCAAATATGACAGGATAAGACCTTTCACATGTAACTTGCAATCTTTACAGAAATCTGCTCGTCTCATCATTTTCACATCAAGGCCATAAATGAGAAAAAAGCCCCATGGTAACTAATTGATGGAGGGTAACCAGTCAGCTCAGGGGCTGTTTGTTTTGCAGCATAAAATCGTTGAATAGGCTGTAACAAATGTTTCTGCACTCACTGTGCAGACCTGCCAAGTCAATTCAGAGATATCAACAAGAACGTTTTAAATGTTTTGGCAAGAAAAAAATTTCTATAAACTATTGAGGTGTTTTGTGGGTGTATTTTCAGGTAACAAGCCTTGGCTCAAAGCCCAGCATTCAAGCATTGCTGAATAACACTCATATTCAAAAACTAATCAGAGTCAGTATTCAAGTGCTGTAAAAGGTCCCTATGTTTCCTACAATTCCTCTAACCACCATGAATAACTTGGAAATAATTAAGCTTTTGACCAAAATTATATGCTGCACAATTTCAGTCTGTGGACTCTGATTTGTTGAATCCAAAATATTCCATGGAACCTTATTATAGCTGGGCCCATTTTTTTTTTAAATTAATGATCAATAATGTATATGTTATGACAGATCATGCAGAGTTGTATTGCTTATTTAGCATCATATGTACCCTTGTCAAACACTGTAATTGAGTAGCTCCCAAATACACTTCAACTCAGGAAACTTCTTCTGAGCCTAACTAGAAAGCAATGAAACTTAAGAACATGCAAATAATTCTATTTTATTGTGGAAAAATCTGTTTTATCCTGCAGAGATGGAATAAATCCTGTGTCCAGAGGATTGAGTGGACTAGAGCCAGTGCCAGTATGACATTGATCATGCTGCTAACATAATGATCCAAGTACATACCTACATTTCTCAGAAGGGTCCTGACTCTAGTGCACCTTGGCCTTTATGTTTGTTCCCTTCCCTTGTTCCTCTTGAGTCACTTGCTTTCCCCAAGAAGTGACTCACCAGACCTGGTCAGGGGCACTGGGGCAGGCTTAGTCTGTGAAATCGCCTCAGTAGAATAATTTCTTTGGTAGAATAATTGCTTTAAGAAGTTATCAAGGGAACAAAATGTGCTCATATGGTTCACATTTTCCCAAATACATAAAAAACCATGTGGGCCTGTACGCCCAGCAGGCAATAAAAATCCCATCTCCTTCCTTCCATACTTGTTGAGGTAATCATGAGACTTCAATTCCTTCTTTTTCTTGCAGCTGCCACACAGAGCAGAGAGGAGTTTCATCCTGTGAGCGCCATATTACTATAGCTGGTTATTCCTGATAGGATTGAAGCAGAGGGAACAATGGTTCTCTTGAACAGAGTCAAGGGAACATTGAAAGTTCTTACATCTTTCCTTAATTTTAACCTGCTCTCTCTTAATTAGTCTGCTAGGATGATGCAACTACTGTACTCGGGAAATAAATAATTTTCATAGAGCACGGTAAGTAAAACTAATTTAAAAAATAAATATGCTATTACGTATTTCCATGCCTGCCTCAGGAGGTAGCACATTCACTATAGTCTAATAAGCTTCAGATAGAGAGAAAAATACACCTGGAATTTGCTAGTGTTGAAAAATGCAGTATTTTCTGTGCTGTTGCTAGAGATACTGTACTTCTTACCATTCTCCTGTCATACTGAGCTGAGCTTCCAGCGCAGGAAAGCAGAGGCTGTGCAACACTGCTGTTCTCAACTGCAGCAGAACCAGGGAGACAGCACATAGCAATTACCCCAGTACATCAGATCCCAGTGACACATAGCGGCACTCGCCCCTGCCCATTGCATACAGACACCAGCAGCCCAGGGTCTGCTCCCTCTAACACAGCCTCTTCTCCGTTACGGGTTCTGCCACCTTTTTGGGTTATGTGTTTTCAAGCTCTGTGGAGCAGGGCTCACTCTCAGAGCTGGCACAGTGCCTAAGGCTGAAACTCTCCATGTTGGGTAAGATCTTCAGGCATAACCACAGTATAAAGTCATAAATCAGCTGCTTGATCTGATCATTTTAATAACAGAGGAGATGAAATACTTGAAGATTCAGCTAGAATAGCCAGTGAGTGCCATAATTCTCACCAGTGTGGGGTACTTGTCTGGTGCTCTTAGGGCAGCTGGATGACTACTGCACAGCTGGCTGAAAGCTGCTTTTGTTTACCCAGCAAAAGCAAATACTATTTCATACAACAGCTATGTTTCAAGCACGATGAACTGCTTCTTGATTACTGTCTTTAAGGCTGCATCAGCTCTTCTACCACCAGCCTCATGGACATCTGCACTAAATACACAACCCATCATTTCATTCACCAAGCTTGTTTTGGTGCTCAGAGTCAGAGCACGGTAGAAACCCCACTAACCTAAAAATTACTCAAGTGAACATTCTCCTATTAGGGCAAAGAGCACATTCATCTGTGTCTCTCTCTCAGTGTGAGGTTATTGGATATTTTCTCAGAAAAAGTTTTTCCTGGGCTGACCGTGAGGTTCTGTGCCCATGTGTCTTTAAGATTATTACTTTAATGAATCTCTCATTGACAACAGTTGGAAGAGACAACATTGTCTCAGTCTTCGATGTGTTCATTTAGCTATGTTACATGCACTGGATGAGGGCATAAGAAAGCTGAAGTGGGAGGTTTGTTCCTCAAAACAACTATAGTTCAGAATTCATGTGCTTCCCTTTATAACTTTTCAGTGTTCTCTTGCAACTTGCTCTGTGTAAATTATAGGGCATTTCCAGGCAAAGGATATGATTCCCATAGGCAAAGGAAAGGAATATTTCCCATAAACAAGGGAGAGGAATGTTTTTGACTAAGCAGCACATATTTTAACCCATTTTTTTTCTCTTCCTTGGATTCCCTTGTTTAATTCACATTTCCGTGATGATTAATTCTAGCCCTTCCTCAGAAGTGTGTTGGCACCACTGTGGTCAGTCAGTCAGTAAAGCTTACTAGTAAAATACATGCCCCTCATGAAATGGCTGCTTACAAAGCACTTCAAGTCTTGCAGAAGAAGAATACCATAAAAATGACAAATAATGTTAATGAGGATTTTCTACACCATTTCCAGCTGGGCCAGGGCACTTTGCATTAAGCTAATGAGAGTTGAAAGCCAAATTAGATGTTTTTGATGGAGCTTTCATAGCGTGTGGGCACACACTGACTGCAAATGCAATTATTTTTCAACCCGTGGGAGCTTCAATCCATAGACTTGCACACCACTTCATCCAGTAAGGCTGGCACCCAAGTCTGACCCAGCTGACTCTTGCTCTTTTCTGAGGAAATGACTGTAGAGCAGGAAGGAGGAATGTAAAATGATATGTGCTGCTCTTGCTTGCCTCCAGCCTGAGATGTCAGGCCTGCTTACAAACACTTTCACATTTCACCTACATTAGGACTAAGTCAGGATCCTTCCCATCACTGTGGATATACAACTATAACCAAAAAGAGAGGAAAACCAGAATGTTTTAAGAAAGAAAAAAAAATCAAGATGGAATGATTAAAAGAAAATTCTTTGTCTTCAATAAAAAGACAGACTCAGGGAATTGTTCATCAGCTGCATCAGCCAAAATAGACACATGGATGAACTGACAACATCACCAAAGTATTGACCTTCTCAAGAAAATACACTGAAGTGAAAGCTGATAACTATTTCAAAGGAAATTTTGGTTAAAAGATGTGTGAAAGGAGAAGGGTCTCTCACTCTTCCTCAAGTTTTCCTTTTTTCTTCATCTGTGAAACAAAGTTGAAGTAATTGAAGTCATAGCAACGCAGATTAAATTATTTTTATGCTTAGCAGATCAACTCTTGTCACCAGAGTAACAGTTCTTCACCTCTGGTCCTCACTCTTTGCAGACAGAGGAGAAAAGTCTGATTTTAGCAGGGTGCCTATTTACCAGCATTCACCTTCAGAGCATGCTTTCTTACCTCCTAGATGCTGGAATATCATCGTGCAGAGCGATACACCTCCATCTGAACCGTACTCCACACTTGGATTTGTGTGGCAAGGATTTGGTAGCAAGGGTGGGTTCTCTGAGAAGCTGCTAGAAGCCAATGCCAACCAGCTTCAAGACAGACCCACTGCTGACCAAGGCTGAGACTTTCAGTGACAATGGTAGCACCTCTGGGATAATATAGAAAGGAAGAGGGAAAGAAAAACAACTTGCAGAACAGCAGCAGAGAGTGGAGGGAGAATATGGAAAAGAAACAGCTCTGCAGACACCAAGGTCAGTGGAAAAGCAGGGGAAGGAGGTGCTCCAGGCCCCAGAGCATAGGTTCCCCTGCAGCCTGTGGTAAACACCATGGTGAAGCAAGCAGCCCCCCTGCAGCCCATTGACAGAGCCATGTTGGAGCAGGTGGATGTGCCCGAAGGAGACGCCCTGCGGAAAGCCCATGCTGGAGCAGGCCTATGGCAGCACCTGTGGATCCACAGAGAGAGGAGCCCACACTGTAGCAGGTTTGCTGGTAGGACTTGTTGACTCCGCAGGGGAACCACACTGGAGCAGTCTGTTCCTAAAGGACTGCACCCTGTGGAAGGGACGCATGCTGGAGCAGTTCATGAAGAACTGCAGCCAGTGGGAGGCATTCACGTTGGAGAAGTTCGTGGAGAACTGTCTCACAAGGGAGGCATTCCATGCTGAAGCAGAGGAAGAGCATGATGAGGCAGGAGGGGCAGAAACAACATGTGATGAACTGAACTGCAACTCCCATTCCCCCTCCCCCTACACCACTCAGGGGGGAAGAAGGTAGAGAAAACTGGGAGTGAAGTTGAGTCTGGGAAGAAGGGAGGGATAGGAGGAAGGTGTTTTTGAGTTTATTTCTCATAATCTTACTCTGATTTGATTGGTAATAAAATAAACTAATTTCCCCAAGTCAAGTCTGTTTTCTGCTTCACTATATTTTCTCTCCTCTGCCCAGTTGAGGAGCGCAGTGACAGAGTGGCTTTGGTGGGCATCTGGCATTCAGCCAGGGTCAAAGTACCAACACATGGAACAACTCGTTAGCTCTGACACCCCTACTATAGCATCCTGGTACGTCTAGATAAAATGTGTTGATGGAGGTTGACTACTTCACTGTAGCTGATCAGCAACAGCAACCAGGATTGCTGCCACTGTAAGGGGGTACATTAGCTGTGCAAGTCTTAATGAAGCCAATGGAAAGTGCCATCACTTCGTGTGGGTGATTTTCCCCACATAAAATTATGTGTACAGACAGTCAAAGTTTTTTTACTTCAAGTGTTTTTTTTCTGCATGTTTTCCCATGCCAAATATTTTAATATCTTAATCCAGCTATCTACACTGTTTATGCAACAGTGGATGTCCAAATCTACTCAGAAGTGACTCTCATACATAGCCAGTCTATCACTACACAGCCCTCTGAACCCTATGGAGGATCATTTACTCTCTTATCACACCAGGAAAGTCATACAGACTGTCCCTCAGTGCATCATCTCCAAATCAGAGGGAACTGAACTTAGCTGTCTCATGGAGGTGATATTAGCCTGACCAGAAAATGTTTATAGAGCTTACAAAGACATTAGATGATTATATTCTTGTTTGGCAAATTTGGTGACCAGAGGAATTACCATGGAGAAGACAATAGCAGCCAGACAGTGGGCAATTTCTGGTTCTGTGTTCCTACATCAGAACGGCAAATGATAGAACAGTGTTAAGAATTATGATGGACATGAACCCACATACATTTTCGGAAGTCTAACATGTTTGTCCCATGTTTTGACATGGAAAAAAAAAAAGGAAGTGTAACGTAATATAAATTTGACATAAGATTGACTTTCAGTGGGAAAGTACTGAATTTTATGAAGATGTGAAATCTGATAAGATGCAATTAACATAAAATAAAAGCCTTCCTATTTCTCCAGTAGGAGAAAATAAAAACTATAGCCCTCACCTATTTCCTCAGACTAATGGAGTGGCATCAGATATGATTTGAGTCCTTAAAAATCTTTCTGTTCCTCCTCATATAACTGTAAAACTCATATCCATTCATTTCTCTGCAGTCATATAACCAGTTAATTACTTTCTCATTAATACTGTCCTTTTTTAAAGTCTGATTTTTTCTGCATATTCTTTGTTAAGATGAGTAAAAAGATGTACAGTGCAGAAGACACTGAAAAATAGGTTTATTTATAAAAGAGGTGTAAAGATCTCCCAGAAGCGCTGAGTATCCTCACTGCCAGCTCAAATCAGCAAGAGCAGAGTCTTCAGTCTTCTCCAAAGCTTGGTCTCAAATCTGTAAAAGGCCTTGAACTTCCGCTATTATTTTGACTTTTCTCCTTCTTTTTGTACATTTCTGCAATAACCAGGTGCTGTTGTGGGCTAGTATAAATGTACTGGGGTTTTGTAATGATATTGCCAAAGAAACAAATGCTCCAAAGCAACTGCATGGGATTAGTAGAAGATGAGCTGTCTGACGTTGGTAAGGTATTTACTCATTGGGCAAACATCCACTCCTGACTATGTCATGGTGGTTTCTGCTCAGAGTTTTCCCTTGCAAAGTCCCCAGATATTTAATAAACAGGATACAAACTGCTGTTTACTAGGAGGAACCTACTTCTGTGGCATTTTCAAACATAAAATAGTTTGGCTTAGAAGGGACCTTTTTAAGGTCATCTAGTCCAACCCCCCTGCAATGAGCAGGGACATCTTCGAATAGATCGGGTTGCTTTGAGCCTCGACCAACTTGACTGTGAATGTTCCCAGGAAGGGGATGGTGACCCCTGCCCGCCCGATGGGACCCGCCTGGTGTGCGGCTAAGCCCGACCTCACTTCTCTTGGCCGCAACGTAGGCGAGAGACCGATTACTCTGCCTTTTATCCCCTCTCTGGGCAGCCTGTGCCAGTGCTTCACTACAATCCTATCTTGTATCTCCTGTGTTTCTTTTATCTAGTCTGAATCTGCCTTGGTGGTTTAAAACTATTACCCCTTCTCCCATTGCTACAAGTCCTACTAAAAAGTCTGTCCCCGTCTTCAAGCTCCCTTTAAGTGTTGAAGTTCAGAGATGCTTCGGCAGGCAAGGGGCGCTGTACCCGGTAACATCGGCAACAGTCCGGGCACTCATCGAGGGGGCGAGGGGAGCTTGGTGACCAACAAGTTGAAACGCTTTCAGTAGGCGTTAATGATGCCGGGAACGGGCAGGGAAAAGCGTTTAGAGCAAGGTGTCACAGCCGCAACAACACCCCTCCGACAACTCCCCGCACGCCCGGCGCCCCCGCCCAGCCGGCTCCACCCCGCTCCGCCGGGGCCGGGGCGGACGGGGCCGGGACGAGTCAGCGCTGCCGCCCGGGAGGAAGAGGAGGGCTTTCACCTGCCCCAGCCCGGCCCACCCCTCCAGGTGCGAGGTGGAGCAGGAAGCGGCGGCGGCGGCGGCGCCGGAGGGGACCCGCGCCCGCCTCGGCGCCGGGTCCATGCGGGGAGATGG
>VZRE01001163.1:356872-437442 GCA_013396775.1 Cephalopterus ornatus
CAGCTCCCCCTTTCCGCCCCCCCTGGCTCGGCTCCCCGTCACCCCGACCCCCGGCTCCCCGCCACCCCCTGCCCGCCCGATGGGACCCGCCCGGTGTGCGGCTGAGCCCGACCTCACTTCTCTTGGCCGCAACGTAGGCGAGAGACCGATTACTCTGCCTTTTATCCCCGTGTGCTGCTACTGATTAAATAACTATTAGTTGTTTAAAGGGGGCGCGGGTGGGAGCGGGGATAGGGTTAGGGTTCAGTTTCAGCACCCCCTCGTCTGAACGTTCTTTTTCTTTCTCTGTGAAAGTACTATCCAGATAAATTATTTGATCTTTACCTGCTCGCTTGCTGGAGTATTGATTATGCAAATAACTTCACAAAGTCCTTTTCCCTGGACGCCAGAGAGGCAGCTGAATTCTCTGTAGGGAGAAGGAGCTCTTAGGACTGTGTTCTGTGTCGGACTGTGCAGTCATGTGAGCTTTTCAGCAAAGACAATATTATTTATATAGAGCAATGGATGAACTGTAGATGCAGTGAAACTGAATAGCGTGTATGCTCAGCAGGGTCAGATAGCTTAGTGGGGACTGCTGCTCACTACCAGCTGTGCATCTCTTGAAATTCCTGGACGCTTGATGCAATCCCATGCGTTATTTTCTTAAATCCTGTCTGCGACCCCAGAAGAATTCCAATTATGAGCACAAGGATAGTGTGTGGGATTTTCCTCAATTTCCAAAACTGTTTGCAAAAAATGCCTATCCTCAAGTCTAAACAGTCAGTAGTCCTGTTAAAGGCTCTTGAAGTATGAATCCTTCTGTACAGAATAACTGGTGTCACTTGCAGTGACTATGAATAACTGAGAGTCTGATATGAAATTTGTGCCTTTTTAACATTTGTGTTACCTTTAACTGCTCTGGTTCTGCTGAAGTGGGGATCATGCCATTCTTATTATAAACAATATAGTCTAAATGTTGACTGTGAAATTGGATAGCCCTGAGGTTTAAGTTTCAAGCTGTGTAGTCTTTTAAATAAAATATTTGCATTTAATGTATTGCCTCTGCTGCATTGAGTGAATGTCAGCTATTTGCCTCTCTAAAGGAAAAAAAAAAAAGAATATTGTGCTGTGGTTGTGTTTTGTTTACAGAGAAAACAAATGTTTAAAACCTTTGATGGGTCAGCACTAGAAGCAGAGGAGATAGACTTTCCCATGATCTTAGCTTAATCTAGAGGAACCAGGGAGCAAGAGCTCCCCAACCACTGACCTTGCCCTCAGGCAAACCCTGAAGTTTCTCTGTGAAGCAAAGTTTAGTAACAGTGAAATTGCACAAAACATCACTGATAGACCCAGTGGTTTGCTGCCAGTGATGGTGACCCCTCTTCCTACCTCCTTCAGTCCCTTCCTTTCCAACTGCATGCTTCTGCCTCCTGGTCTGTCTCCTGCACAAGCAACACTGCTCCTGTGTGCCAGGTCCTCTGTCATCACCTCCAACTCTCTAACTTGGTGGCTTCCTGCTCTTTGTGAATCCACAGGTTCCCCCAAAAGAAGTGGCTCAGCCTCAGCTGCATTAGTTGGCAATATTGCATGGGTTGGCAAGCTGAAGGTTGCGATGGTGTGAGCGGGAATGGTGCCTTCTCAGCTTTGTTGGCAGATCTCACATGCCTGGAGGTGTCCTTCATTCCAGTGAGAGCTGCTTTTGTTGTTGCATAACCAAAACCGTAGTTGGGACACTTCCCTGAGCAGAGGTTTGTCTTTTGAAAGCCCCTCTTGAAAGCCCAAGATAGCTCAGGTTAAGATTTTTCTCCACAGCCCTATGTAGTTTATAATTTTTAGCAAATTCCCTTTGCCCTGGTGCTGACGTTGGTACTGGCTCTGCTGTTGCTGTGTTTTGGCTGCAAATTGCAGCTTTTAGCAAGGCCTGGGTGTGCACATGGGCAGTGTATGAGGCACGTGTGCCTCTTCTTGGAGGATGATGATGCTCTACTGAGACAGCTGCAAATTTTGGTGAGCTCCAAAGCTGTCTCTTGCCATCCTTGATGAAGTTCTTCTCTCACCGTCTCCCTCCACCCCTTTCCAGCAGGTACAGTATTACAGTGGTGTTCTTCTTACCATCCTGTAGGAACGTGTGGGTCAAGTGTGGCTGGTCACATTTTATTCAGAGGAGCTTTTGGGGTTTTCTTGAAATGCAACTTCATGCATAATGTAAATTATCAAATGAAAGACTGGTTAACTTAGAGCTGGAAAACTACACAAAGAAGTATTTGGTGCGATAGCTGTGCATAGACATGGGAGTGTAAATGAAGTATTGCGTAACCTTTCAAAATGTGTTTTCCAACTAAAAACATGTTTCTTTGAAGCAGTAATAATAAAGTTAATCAGACTTTTATTCTGTCTATGAAACATAAATATTGCAGATTTAAAGTATCCTTATAAATGTGACAAAATCTGCATATGTGTTTTGGGCTTGTCTTTAAAATATCATTGTTATGATAAGTGAATTTACAGATAGTGCCACGTTGATTCTTGCTGTACCCTCCAGTTAACTTTTTCTTGGCAGCTGACTGATTTGAGTCACGCCTCAGTCTCAATACATAAAGCTGCTTCCTTTAATAAAATAAAAAAAACCCCAAGCTATTAGCAGGGTCTTTTTGCTGTTCTGACAGAATATAAATAACCAGCCTGTTTGTTCTCCTCTGAAAGTCAGTAGAAGCTGGATCATTTCCATTCTGAATTGTCGTTTGCTCATTCGACTGAGACCTCTCCTTTTAAGACCACAACCCATGTGCATGAGTATTCGGCTGTAACTTTTTTATTGCTTACCTCATGCCATTTTCAGTCTGGAGTGCTTAGTTTTTACTCTCTAGAAAATAATGTGTTTATAGTAAATTAGTAGTTTGTAGTGTGTCTCAGTTCTGGTGCTACTGCCTTAAATTCTCCACCAGAAAACACCCTTATTTTTTTTTTCTCAATTCCAGGTTTTTTGGTGGGTTTGAGTTGTTTGTTTTTAACAGGTGAACCTTGTCTTTGTGGGTTTTTTGTTCACCTGTAAGTCTGAAGGGATGTAGAGATAATGTGAAGGCTCAAGTCAGTATGCGAGGTGGTGGGAACATGAAAATATTTGAGGATTAATACATTGAGCTGAGCTTATTGTCTATAGTAGCACAAATGACCACTAATTGGAGTGCCTCCACTAGAGATCTTCAGTAAGGTTGTGGTCTCTGGAGTCGGATGTGAATGAAATTTCTCCAACAGCTGTACTCTTGATCATGGGGTTACTTGTACGCAAAACTGAAAATACCAACAAATAGCAGCTATTTGGCTAAGAAGTGGCCCAAGAGAGAAGAAACATGATGTGGTGAGCCAGCTCCTGAGCCTGGCTCCTTAGCTGGCTTTCGTCTTTTTTTTGTGCCTGGGGTTGTCGTTTGATGAGCTGTGGTGGCTCATCAGCCAAAAAATAATTAAAGGAAAGTAGGCTGAAAAGGTTTATTTTTTGGCAAAGGACTGGCCAAGGGAGAAACAAGGTGGAAGGATTGGAGGCTGCTGAAGCTTAGAGTACCACCATGAACCTGTGACATGGAGGAAATTATTTGTTAGCTAGAAGATTGTCCTCCTCTCATTTTTATTACAACTTCTCTGTATTGTCTTCCAACACTGTAATGAGAGTTTCTAGACAGAAATCAGGGCTTGCTCTATGAAATAAAGGAAGAACTTTTCCCCTACCTGGGATGGGTTTTCATTTGGGTCAGTTGTGCTTAGGCTTGTTAGATGCTTATATGCTTATATATGCTTATCTTCTCTTTAAGTAATACTGAAATAGAAAAGAAAGTAGGAGGGAAACTACTTAAAAAAACGTTTTGTTTTCTTGAAATATGTAGCAGCAGCAGTATTTTCACAAATAAATATTGCTGGGGCTTGGTTTATTGGTATAGCCCTTATGACCCAGCTTAATTGTTATTTATGCAGGCATATGTTACATAAAAAAGCTTTGGGCTACACAGCTGCCAAACCCTCAGTCTTAGGCAGAGGCTGAACAACTTTGCACTTACTTGTTCCAGAAATGTTTCATATCAGAAATAGCATGAGAAACCATTCATTGTTTGCTGAGAACAAAGTCAAGACACTTTTGGCTTTACCTGTGTTGACAGCTATGGGTGACAGGCAATATGGTGTGTTTGCAAATTAGTGTAGACGAAGGGTGAGTAACGCTTTTCCTTCTTCATCAGTTTCCCTGTATTGATTACTTCCTCATTTGCTTTTTGTAATTGCTGATGGCAAAACATGACCTTCTTTGGGCTCTGGGCAGTGATAGATGAATGCAACACAGGAGCAGTGAATGTGTGTACCCCTCTGTTGTGGCTGGTGCGGAGTCGCTGGTGATGTTGGGTTATTGCTGGGGCTGTGAGGGCGAAGCTGGGTCTTGCTCATCACTGTCATGAGCTGGCCGTACTCCTGAGCTGAGCTGGCCGGTAGTTTTCTTACTGCAGCAAGGCCCTCCTTCCTCCCACTCTCTTCTGGGTGTCTTCTGAGCTCTCCCTTTGGAGGTTTTCTGGCCTCGGTCTCCACACAAGAGCTCCTAGAAAGACTCAGCTGCAGCAAAGCATGTGTTATGCCAGAGGATACGGGGAAAATGGGCCTTGGTGCCAGTTTTGATCTAAATGGGTTCTTTTTGGCTTAATATTTTAAGTTTCTGTTAAAATCTTTTTACAAATCTGCGCTGTTAATAATTTCTATAATTTATAAACCTTTGCCCACCTGGGGGAAAGGCTAAAGGTGTCACCTTAACAAAGCACTTCCATCAGTTTCTGGGACATTATTCAACTCCCTGATGCTGCTTGAGTATCCCTGTACAACCTCAGCTCTGGAGTGGACAACATACCTGCTTACAGCACAGTTGGTTTGTGGGAACCAGACCATTAACCTGTTCCTGTAAGGCAGATGGTGACTTTTGGTCCTCTCTTGGTAGGATTCGGCTGATAGAGCCATGTCACCATCCCTCAGCTTGGTAACTTCTCTAATTTCTTGGAGGTATGACCATATGGTTTCTTCTTGCTTCACATCTGCTTGTGCCAGCAGGGTGTGAAGGAAAGGATGTGGGCTGTGCTCAGTGAATTGTTGGCTGCTGGCTGTTGCGTCAGAGCAAAATCATGTATTTCTGTATGGGCTGCTGACAGGAGGTGAGGGTTTGCTGCCTGCAGCAGAACCTGCCTGGTGTGGATAGTATTGGTGGGACCTGGAAGACCTTCAGGAAGAGACAGCTGAGGAATTGTGCCATAACGTTTAGGAGATAGGCCTTTCATGTATGTTAGTAAGATCTAATCTGCTACTGACTGCCTGGGCTGCCAATACTGTGAGAAAAGTGATTAGTTTTTTAACCTATCTCCTATAACAGGGGAAGAAGTCTCAACTTTGCCTGTTCCATTGGATAACTTTTAACAACCCTCCACAAGGATGGGTTTTAACAACGCTCCACAAGGGACAGCCTGCCTCGAGCTGTACCTTTTGATTTCTTGGGGAACAAAGTGAGTGTAGTTACTTGATGTCAGATCAAACTCTTATGTTGAGAGGTACGATAATGCCGACATTTTGGAGTTGGCCCTGGCTTGTCTTGTTCCCTGGGCAAAGCTGAGAGAGAGCAAACTTTGAGGAGTGAAAAGGGATGATCTGAAGTTCCTCAGAAGTGAGAGACTGATGGCAGGATGTTTGGCGTGGGAGGGACCCCTGATTGTGAAATGTGCTTTTACTCCTTTGTTAACTGGGAGCCAAGACCGAAGAGCTGCTCAGACATGCTCCAGGACGTCCTCTTGCTGGCTTACATCAAGGTAGGAATAAACTGTACAAGCAACACCCTTTGATCAAGAGAGGCTCCTGCAGTGACTTGGGTGATATCAGCATTTCTTGAGCCAGTGCGACATTTCCACTCGAGTTGTACAGACTCAGGTGTCGTACATTTTGTATGTTGTGTGCGAGCTGGTGATCAGCTTGCAGATAGTGTTCACTGACATCTATGTCTTGCTTCTACAGAAGCAACGGAACTTCATATCTGTAAAATAATAATTAACAAAGGGCAGCTCAGAGACAACATTTTCCTTTACATAATTACAGCTAAGCTTGCCAAATCACAGTGTCTCTTTTTCCCACTTTTGATGAAAATCAAAGTTTCTTTTAAAAAAACTTTTTCACTAGTCATTTGAGTGTCTTAATTATCTTCTGAATTATCTTTCTTCTAGAGAAAGGGGTAGAAATAGGCCTTTTTTGTTGTTGTTATTTTAAATTTACAGATACTTTATTCCTGTTAGGCATTACAAATTAATGAGTTAACAACTTTTGAATGAGCAAGCTTGTTGGCCTGGGGTGGTGCTAACAGATCTTTTCTGATGAATTGTGCTGGAATGGCTTGTAATATCACTATGCCAGAAGTGTCCACCCTTACTCCCTGATGAGGAGGGAAATGTGTGACATCTCACCTCCTTTGTGTCCCGTCCTGTCTTGTCAGTTTAAATAATCAGTGAAGATTAGGGGGCTGTACTCACATGTCTGAGGAATGGGTATTCTCCCCCAGGTGCCCTCTCCTGACATGCTGGTGGTAACCATGGCATAGTAGCAATTGGCAGCATCTATCTGTAGGGGTTTACAAGCTTTGCAGATTTTATTGCTTCAGTTTTCTGCATGATTCCCTGAAAGCAATCCTTTCACAAAATATGGACCTCATATCCTAAACAAGCGTGATGTTGGAAGACAGGTCCAAATATAAGGAGATCATCCTGCAGTGGAGAGAGAGTAGTTAGTTCACATTTCAAACAGAAAACCTGGTCACTTTGTAAGGTCAAACAGATTTCAGCAGCTTGCAGCAAGAAGGGTTGGCTGTAATTTTTTGATGATGCTTGTGGTCTTCCATTTGCTGCTCTCAGTGCTGTTTAGTAGGTGAGAGGAGTCCAAACAGTGTATTGGGTCCCTGACTAACTTTGCGGAGGGCTTGAAGGTAATTACCTGGATGGACATTGCAGGTGAATTTGGAGGAGTGGATGGTGCTTGGGCAACTGGGCGCTGCAGAGTTGGACTCTGGAGAGTTGGACTCAAATTGTCAAAGAAGTCCATAGACAGGTACAAAATGAGTTGGCAAAGCAGGAGGATATTTACTCATTTAAATATTATTTGGTGTGTTGTTGGCAAATCTGAGTAAACTGTGCAATGAATTGTGTTGGAGGTGATGCAGAAATAGATGGTCAGGCGCAGATGTTTGTATGTGTCTTAGCTGAGCCATTGGGGTGTTTGTTTGGGATGAAGGAGCTTGAGCCAGCAATCCCCATCACAGCCTCGAGGTCCCCTAGCTAGGAGAAGGGTGTTTAGGATGGATTGTTCTGCATGTGTCTTGCTGCTGCTGCTGTCTCTTTATCTGATGCTGTCCAACAGATATGGGAGAGGAGTTGGTTTGGTTTGGATCTGAAATAATTCAGATTATGGCTGGGTTACTGTGTTATCGAGTTGCACCCCTTGCTTCCCACCATCTTGCAGTGACTCTTGCAGTAGCTTATGTGTAGTGGAATAACCTCAGTAGGTTATGGGTGTACCTGCAGGTCAGCATCCCTGAAAGGGCTCAGAAGAGGTGGTTGAGCTTTCCAGGAGAGCCTTCTAAGCTGTAGAGGCAAACAATATCCCAATGCTATCCTTGTCCCGAGGTGGTGGCACAATGCGCTGCAATGAGTGAGTCTGTTCCCTGGAGAGGTGTGTTGGTTGCATGGGTTCAGATCCCCCTCGGGCAGAACCAGGGTTTGGATACAGGTATTTCATATCCGGAGCGAGTGTTGCCACTACTAGTCTTCCACAGCAGCCTGTCTCCTCCAGCTGCTGCCAGCTCATCAGTGGTGTCTGAGTCAGCCCCATCCACCTGGTTTTTATTAAAAATGGCTGTAGTGGAGCAAGGCCATGATTTAACCAGAATGGGAAACCCCACAGTTTTTGTACATAATTTTGGCATAAATTTACATCTGGGATTTTGATGTCAGTGTCTCTTGTGGGTTTTGTTTTCTTGGTCTGTCTGGGATTTCTTTTTTGGTTGTTTTAATCCATCCAGTCAAGTTATGTGAAACAATCCGTAGATGCTTGTGGATAAATTACTGCAATAAAATGCATCTGTCTAGCTGAAACTAGTTGGACTCTGTTCTAGCTCCTGCTTTGTTTAGCAAGGCACTGCACATAGCCATAAAAACTTCTGTTCTGCCAAGTCCTTTGGTTGTACATACTTATGCACAGTCTCTGTGAGTGCCACTGGCTTGACTACTCACCAGCTGTCATCTGCATTGCACCCCCCTCTTGTAAAGGAAAAATGTCCTTTTGATATTTATCTATACATATTAAAAGTACTGTAAGATTAGTGTCAGGTGCAAACACAGTAGATAAATTTGGACTAAACCCCTTGGAGTAATCCAACTTGTTTTACACTATGCAGTTTGTTTCTAACCCCAGTGGGAGAGCTCTGAGCAATAACATTGATGAAAAGTTTGGAAATATCATACTGTTGAAGAAAAGCTAGCCAAGCTGTGTTTGTGTGGAGAGGGACATTAACTCTAGTGATAAAGGGATGCTGTGATGAAACAGCTATCGTGAAGGCACATTCTTAAACGAGCATGAGCAATAGAAAAATCCAGCTGTGGCAGGGAGGGTACAGATTGAGATTAAGGCATTTGAAGAAATATCCAATTGAGGCTGCAAAACTGTAATTGCTTAGAGGAAAAGAAAAATAGGGTGAGATCAGCTGCCTGCGTCAGCCTGTGAACCAGCTTGGGGTTGGAGCTTCATCTCTGACATCTTCTAGCCCAACAACTTCATTGTTGTGTAGACAAAGACGAGATCCAGCTTGGCAATGCTTCCTCTTGTTGGTTTGGATATCCTGTGTGTCATCCCTGTGCAGCAGCAACGAGGCGTGGAAATTGCTTCTTTGGAAGAAACTTATCCAGTTACCAGTAATCCTAGTAAAAAGGCATGCAGTGGGAATCATAGACAAAGACAGATTAGTATGAGTCGTGAGGAGACTCACTTCTGTTTATAGAAGCTCTCCAATAAAGGTGCTCTGCAAGTAGTCTCTCTATTGTGCTGCTTGTGTGTGGCTGTAGATTGGGGGTTTCAGCCATTTGTTCATTTTTTTTTAGTGACTTTGGGATCACTGGATATAATTTCTGCATGATTCTTCTATTTTTCCTCTGAAAATTAGATTTGATAGTCTAATGTATCTTAGCACATCCCTAGCTGGCTGCTGTTGACATTACAGCACTACACTCTTATTTTTTGGCCAAAATTATCAGTTTCATCTGTGGAAGCTGTTTGTTTATGCAAGAAAGGTGTCTGTCATCATGTGGGCTTCAGCAAACAGCTTTGCTGAGCCTAATTTGGTATAGATCTGCATCTTGTTGCCTATTGTGATGATGATATATTGATCATTGCAACACTTCTGTGATTTTGCCCAGGAAAGGAAAGCTGAGGCATGGGCCACATCCATACTGGAAAGTGATACTGAGCTGAAAAATAACTTATATTCTTGCAGAGGAATCAAATGGGGAATGATTATATGGTCATGAAGTCAGCAAGAGGAGAGGGAAGGAGGTAAAAAAGTCCAGGCAGCAGAATTTGGGTCGTTCAAGGGCTGGGGAAGATGATACTTTGTTTTGACCCGTGTAGGCAGGCTTTGCTTATTTCAAAACATTAGAAATTCCTATTCCTTGTTTCAGCTGAGGGTGTATATTTGTTCTGTTTTAAAACTAGTCATGTGTTTAAGGTTCCATCATCATGGCTAGGCTTCGCGAACGAAGATTTGTGAAGGACTCTACCCACGCTTGCTACAAGCGCGCTGATGGCTAAAAAGGCCAATGCGAGATAGACATGTCCGGTTGCAAAAGGCACAGCAGAATGGCTCCCCAGGTGGTACTGAAAGGACACGGTTCTTTCTGCGTTGCCTTTTCTCCTCGAGAGTGATGTTTAAGGTTATGCTTATACTTAATCCTCATGACTAAAAATCTGAGCCAGGCACCAGCATGTGGTGCAGAAGTGCTGGCTGTTAGTGGTCCTGGTGTGTTTCTCTGTCCTCCTGAGTTGGTTGTATGGCTGTGCTATTCCAGGGATGAGAAAAGGAATAGTGGTAACTGTTTGATCAGGAAATTCGAAATAGACTTTTCAGTAGTACTTATAAACTGTAAATGAACATGACAGTTATCCTATGCAAGAAAGAAGCCTCTTTTGTCTGTAATTATTAATTATTGGTATTATGCTATTAACACTTCTTATCAGGGTGACTTAAACATCAGAAAAATTGTGACCATCTTGGTCGAAAGGTATTCTGTGCACTAAGTGTGATAAATAAAAACCGCAAAAAAACCCCAAAAGTGTCCAGTGTTATGGGAGACAAAACTCTGGGCTAGGTTGGAAGTAGTTTCACTTTCTCTTCTGAAGACTGCTTCCTCCTGAAGAATGAGGAAGAGCAGTACTGGTTGTTTGCTTGGCTTTACTCTCTTCTTTTCCCCACCCCATGGACGTTGCCCCTGCAATTGTCCCCTGTGTGCTTGGAAGGTCATTTCACAAGGCAGTTCCTTGACTATACCATCATCTTTTTTTATTTCCTCAGGAAACCCAGATTGAAAACCTCCGCAAAAGCATTTCTAAGGCAAAAACCCAGATGTAAAGTGTGCCAGCATTTGGAAGAGGCAGGAGAATTCAGTGTAGGCTCTGGGGCAAGAGTAGTGACCCGTCACCTAAAAGCTGTAAGAAAGTTACTCAGTGACCAGGTTCTCACTAATGGTTTTAGAGGGTTGGTAAACTTGTGGTTAAAAGTATGTGCAGCCTCATGGTGTTGGAGATTTTCATTGAAAGCCTTTGATCCTGGAGGCAGATAGATAAGGCAGTTTCAAGGGCTTGCTAAGTCTTTTGACTCCAAGCTTGTGTAGAAAAGCTAGAAAGGCTGCAAAAAGCTCAAGACCAACAAAACTCAAATAAAAGCATGATGGGGTGTCTCTTTGAATACTCTATTCTGCCCTATTCTCTTTAGCAATGAAATTTTTGATACCTGGTGTTGACAAACCTGGAGCTGCAATGTTACCAGTGGCAGGGAGGGACAATAGCCCCTGATCAATCTTCAAGACTTTTGCCAAACATTGCAGTAAAAGTCAGGCCCTGTAAAAACATGAGATTGCTGTAAAAATCAGGAGAGTTTTTAAACCTCTCTTAAATAGAACAGGTGGATTTTGTGTGAAATTGAGTCACTAATGCAATAAGCTTCTCTCTGCAGCTGCAATGGCTAAAGTTTTGAGTTGGGTGGGCACGTTGGTTGAGGATTTCTGGTGTGCTCATCTGCCATGAGAGGGCTCTGCTGATCAAGGATTCCCATGGTGTGCTCAGCCTCGTTCCCCACAGCCCTCACCAAGTGAGTCCCCAGGTCTCTGGTCTTTGGCCAGCATCCTTACTACTACTTTGTCAGTAGCAGCTGGCACGGACTGTGCTGGTGCTCAAGGGATGGTGAATAGTTGGGCAGAGCCTGGGGCATCCTGCAGGTGTGGTTTTGTGAGCCCGTGTTTCTCCTGCACCTTCCTGGCATGCTGCCTGGCAATGGGAATGGCTTCAGAGGTTCCCTCAGGGTACTGCACTGCTAAGTTTGCCAGGGTAAATCTCTCTTTCTTGGGGTTAATGAGCAAGAGGATTCCCAACCTGCCATATAGGCAGAGCTTTGCCATGCAGCCCTGTGTGATGTCCCACTCGAGGAACAGATGTTTTTAAACAGGACTTGGAGTAACCTTATTTCTAGATCTCTTACTATTTTTTTATATACATATTTTTTAATATGTATACATTAGAAGCACAAGTGCTGTAGACACTCTGATTGTATCTTCTAGACACTGAAATAAGGAAGGGGGAGCAGTTGAAACAAGTAGTAGAAAACTAATCGAATGACCTGTCCTCAGATTTTCACCTGTGCCTGCGATATGGTTGACTTCAATGCAAACTTTACTTGCTTCAGCCAAGGCTGGGCTCTATCTTTGCTAAGCATCCAACTGATGCTAATAACTTTTGTAATCATCTTGAATGTCCAGTCAGTGCTCCTTGGTGTGTCTTATATTGCATATATATTTTTAAAAGACAGTCAGGTTTGATCTGTTTGTTGATAAACTTCTACCCGTAAAATGAAAGATTATTCAGCAAGCAGTTTATTCTGTGCAGCTCCAGTGAGAGCTGCTGCTGCATCTGGTAGTGCTTGAGGATGGGTTGAAATTTGTAAAGCATTTCCCAAAAGCTCTTAAGTCAGTGATGGTCATGTCAGAGACAGACAGGAGGTGTCCCAGGCCACAGATGCCTTCAGTGCTGGTGAGGGCATTGTGTGGACATCCTGTACCTTCAGGGAGTAAGTTGTGAAAGGTGGGGAGGGTGGGAGAGAGCCATGACTGCATGTATAAATGTCTGTTGGTATGTGCTTTTGGTATCACGGGAATACCTCATCTGGTCTGCAGTAGTTGTTGATGTGTACCCAGAGATTCTCCTGCTACCATTGTGTGTGATTGAAGTTGAGGCTTGTTTTGTTGTTTGGCTACTGAGTAAACTTCCTAAATTGAGTCATGACTTGATGGGTACCTTCAGAAATGAAGGAGGCTGTGTGATAACAGACTGAAAGCCAAAGTCAGGAGAACAAAAATTTGAAAGGAATAGCTGAGCACCTTTTAAAGTGTGAAGTAAATTACAGTAGGGAGTGTAAATTGGAGCAGAACTGGTTCTGCACAAATTCCCTGTATACCTCTCTTAGGCACATACAGCAAGCATATTTCTATGTTGTCTGTGCTGACAGAGCCAATTCATTTTCTACTGATACAACACCAGAGACTCCAGAAAATGTGGATGCTAATATTCCTTTGGACACTGTGGCATCTGTGGGGATGTGTGGAAAGGCTGGTGATCCTTATAGTAACAAAACACCTCTGTTATCTGTTTTTTTCTTTCTTAGCTTCCTTTACAATCTCTCTTCATAAAGCGGACAACACCACAGTTATGATTAAACTGAGACCTGGTGTTTCACCAAGCTGTCAAATTCGCATTAAAAGTGTCATCAGGTCTGAACTCAACATAAAGCCCGGGGAGAATGTGACTTTTACCTTTACTTGTAGTACTCCAGAGAAGTATTTCATCATGGAAATTCAGAAAAATATTGGTAAGATAAAGATTTTTTTTATTTCCCCCACCCCCAATGGTAATCTTCCTCCAGTAAAACCACATACCCTTTTTTTGGGTTACTGTTTTAAGATATGCACCTAATCTTAGGTAAGAAGAAATCTTTGAGCACTGATACATAACCTTTAATTACTGAAACTATGCAAGTTAAAGAAGTCTGTATTGCAGCTGGCAGAATTAATGTTAACTTGGCTGTGTTGGAAACAGTTAAATGGTAGTTTGTTGCGCCAATTCCTTTCTGCCTTTCTTTTTTCCACAATTTATAAACTCATCAAAGAATCTTTTTTTTTTCCCCTGACAAAAGCCTCTGAACACTTATAATAATATGTATTTGATGAACAGCTCGAGTGTATCTGTAAGGACAATAGAAACGCTGAAGACATGCACATGTTTCTTTATATTTGATGAATGTCACTGAAGCCAAGAAACTGAAAATTTGGAAGTGTAACTAAGGCTTCATTTACTTTGAATGTTATCCCTGGTGTATGTACTCGTTAATGTCATGAACATGTGCGACTTCACAACTAGATCCCAAACTTCATTGGGCATTCAGTCTTTAGTAACATCTTCATTATTTTTGGGATGGTGTTCAAGGATAATTCTCTTTGTGTTATGGAATTTCATTCATATGATTCATGCAAATAGTAATACTCACAGTATCTCATGATATATTTGCCAGATGCACTTGTGATATTTCTTTTTAAGTTGGAGCTTAGACATAGATTAAAGTATGCTTATTTTGAGTGTCAATCAATCATTAGGATTCTTCAGATTAAAGTTTTCTAGGTTCCCCCCAGAATTCTTGGGTAGTTGTTTTTGTTGTTCATCTGGGCACCAAGGAAACAGAAATACAGTTCATTGCAAGCAGTAGAAAATTTAACACTGAATGATTTGACAGGAATTCTCTGAGTGAGGTGGAATAACATGGATTCTCTAGGTCTGTGATTTCCAGCTCTCTCAACACTGTTTCTCTTTTTTGCCCATTCAGACTCTACCCTATTCACTAAATACCTTCTAAATTCTTCAGCAAACAAGGCAGAATACTTGAGACAATGAAACCCTTCTATTAGTCAGCCCAACTAAAGCAGGTTTATCCTGTCTATTCTATGGGAGACCTGTTTTGAGACAACATGTGACCATGTTACAGGAGTGTCTTTTAGTGCACATAGAAGAAAAGTTAAGTGCAACCTAAAAACCGTGAAAATAGCAAGGAAGGAGAAGTGTCTAATTCCTTGTTTACTTGAATGGGTTCTAGAGTGTATTATGGCTCTTCTTTCTCTCCATTTAGACTGTGTGTCAGGCCCATGTCCCTTTGGAGATGTTCATCTTTACCCACTGCGGCTACCCCACCTTAACAGGACTTACATCTGGGATGTGAAGGCAAGTACAAAAGCTGGACTCGAACTAAAATTTTCTGCCCCGTGGTTGAGGCAGATTGAACCAGGAGAGACGTGCCCAGATTTCATTAGCTACAACATCAACAGTTGTATTGACAAGGCCACGGTCAACATTGGCACCTTCTGCAGGAATGGCTCAGTGTCTCGCGTCAAGCTGCTGGGAGGAGTTGTCATGTCTCTGCACCTCCCATGGAACTCGCCCCTCACCACCTCAGGCTTCAACATAGCTAACAGGGCTTCCATAAAAAGTAAGTATGGAGCAGTGGAACTGAATTATTTCAACCTTTCTTCTCAGCTATCCTTCTAGTTTTGGTGCTGCTATCCCTAACTCCCTTCCACTTCATCTTTTCTGGAAACCATTGTTGTATAATTTTTAGTTTGGTAAGCTGGTGCTCTTCTGGAGTCAAAATATCTTAGTTCGGTCGATTAATAATTATGAAGACTGTTCTGTTGCTGCTTTTGGTGCACTGGAGAGAGTCCAGTGGAGGGCCACAAAGAGGATTAAGGGACTGGAGCGTTTCTTAGGAGGAGAAACTGCGGGAGTTGGGCCTATTTAATCTAGAGACAAGAAGACTGAGAGGGGATCTCCCTAATGCATATAAATATCTCAACAGTGGGTGCTAGATTCTTTTCCTTGGTACCCAGGGACAGGATGAGGAGTAATGGCCATAAACTAAAACACAGTAAGTTCCACTTCAACATGAGGAAGAACTTCTTTCCATTGAGGGTGGCAGAGCACTGGAACAGGCTGGCCAGGGAGGTCATGGAGTCTCCCTCCCTGGAGACGTTCTAAACCCACCTGGATGTGTTCCTGTGTCACCTGCCCGAGGTGACCCTGCCTTGACAGGGAAGCTGGACTGGGTGATCTCCAGGGGTCCCTTCCAACCCTAACAATCCTGTGATTATTCATTTCCAATCTCTTTAAAACTTCCTAAAACTTTAACATACCTGCTCTCTTGGTTCTGTGTGTTCAGCTAGGTGAGACTAGGTAGCATAATTAGAATGAGCCAAGAGAGTTTTTTTATGGTTGCAGTGTGTAGTTGGGCTTGCTTCTTTTTAAATAAAGCTTTCTTAACTTCTGGAACCTCAAACCAATGCCTCTCTTCAGGAGAGGAATGTGGGAAAAGGGGAAGCAGTGCCTGGGAGGCATGTGAGGTTGCTTAAATACAGTTATCTGTTTCAACCTGCACAGTAACACAAAACATTGGGTAATAATCTTCCTAAAATACCTGAAATATTATTTACCAATCAGTGGGTTATTTTGTGATCTCATGACAAATTCCCTTTGGGAGATGTTCTTGCTCTATACTTGAATTCTACAGTTGTTGCTATCAGTTATAAAAGGAATTTGGTCCAGGTTCGAGCTTCTAGAATGTGAGTTTTTTGTAACTCCTGGCACTCCTTGCAGTTGCACATCACCACAGGAGTCCTAGAGCAGGACCATAATCTCTGTGTACCCAACTTCACACTGCCAAGAGTCATCCAAGCATAAAGTGCTGCGTGTGGAGACTGCCACAGTCTCCACAGTTCATATTCATATTTTATCATGCCTTTTTGAGGCTCTTTGTTGGTGTGCTTTTGTTAGATTCAGGAGGTTTTAGGAAAGATCGCTCCATTCTGGTATGAAAGCTCACATCTTCTGTTTCCCAAAACCTGGTGAAGCAGAAGCAGTTATCAAGTGACATGTTTGGTCTTGCAAAGCCAGGAGTAAAAGTACAAACTAGGATCTTTCCTTTACCAAGAATAAAGGCTTGTCTGTCTATATGCTTGAAAGGTTAGCCCACTAAACTGAAAATGCATCATTAATATATTCCTTATCTTTTCTGTAATTTTAGACAAAAGAATCAACTTGAGTAGTCTGAGGGGTTTGTAATAAACTAACCTGTAGCTGAAGTGGATGATCTCACTGTAAAAATAAAAATACTCTGCCTCTGGGGTGCTAGATATGTCTGTGTCTTCATTAATTGGAACTTGTTTTGTATATATTCTTCCTCTGTCCCCATGTTTTAGGGTTATGTATTATTGAATCAGTTTTGAAGGGAGAGTCTTCCATCACCCTGATGTCCCCCAACTACCCACTGGGCTTTCCAGAAGACGAGCTCATGACGTGGCAGTTTGTGGTTCCTTCAAGTATGAGAGCAAGTGTGTTTTTCCACAACTACAGCCTCTCCAACTGCGAAAGGAAAGAGGAGAGGGTGGAGTACTACATCCCTGGCTCTCTCAGCAACCCAGAGGTGTTCAAGCTGGGCGACAGCCAGCCTGCCAATATTGCTGGCAGTTTCAACATGTCCCTGCAGGGCTGTGATCAGGATGCCCAGAACCCGGGCATCCTTCGCTTGCTCTTCCAAGTCATCGTTCAACATCCACAGCTTGATGAGAGTAAGTACCTTTTATTGCTTTTGCTTGCAAACACCTGGACTGAGCACCAAAAGGGAGAGAAATACTCCTTGTTTTGTTATTTTCCTTGAACTTAGGTCCCTCCATGAGTTTAAAGGGGTGGGTTGCCAAGCAACACTGAGGCCTGTTTACTGCCCTTGGTAGCGCTGGTTATCACTACAGCAAGGAGAGCAGTGATGCTGAAATTTGCAATTTGCAGTGGAGTATGAAGCTCTGTTGTAGATTTTATCCTGTAACTTGTAAATTGAGACTCCTTTCCCTTTCCAGCATCTGAATTATGTAATTGGAAAATGCCTTTAATACCTAGAGTATCAGGTCTTGCGTGTTGTATAGACTGTGTTGCTCCTGAGAGTCTGATCAAGCTATCAGGCAAGGACTGTAACTGCTCAATTGGAATTGTTTGGGCTTACGTGTGGCTGCCTGTTCTCCAGTAAAGAAATCAAGGTCAAGCTCATTTGGACAGTTTTACTTTCAGATGTAAGATTCAACATTTTAAAGACAATTCATAAAACGTGAGCCCAGTTTCCTGCTCTCAACATGAGCAGTTGCATTTAACAAGGTGAAACCTGCTTTCATGGTAGGTCACAAGATCCGTAGCATAAACTGGTGAAATGAGAGGTAGAAAATTGTCTCTGTATTACTAATGGCATCAATGCGCATTTCTTTCCTTCCTTTCTTATACTTTGTTTTATTTTGATTGCCTGAACGTCATCTAGTGTGAAGAAGTCACACAGGCACAGAAGTTGTCAGCAAGATACTCCACTAGTAATATTTCCTACATATTTGGATGTTCTTTATGTTTCTTTCTCTACACCAAGCAAATAATTTGTTTCTTTGTTTGTTTTTCTAGCCTGAAATTCAGATTGGTTTAACACAATAACTTGCAATATTAGAGCATTTATCTAAAAATGGATATAAAAGGCCTGGCTAGGTAATGGGCTAGTGATTTATTCTCTGACTTATCAGCTCTGACCTCAGTTAAAGGTGGAGGTTAATAATCAAGGTGCACTCAGTGTAGAAGAGAAGGTGGAGGAAAGTCCACACTTGACCACCACTGTGGCAGGAGCTACTTAGAGGCTTTTTAAGTGATTTTAGAGGGAATAAAGTTTGAATGGCCTGTGCCCTGAAGTCACATATATCCAGAAAGAGTCTGTAGCATTTCAGCACTGCAATCCTCTATCCTTTGTCTCTCTAGCCTGGCTCCATTTAGGAACGGTAAATCCTCACGAAATTGTTGTTAACAAAATCGTGTTTGCTTACATTTATTTTGTGTTGCATCTTGGAAGCTAGACAGAATGAAAACATTGTGTTCAGTTAATCAGTTTTATTTCCCTTCTACTTTGGAAAGCAAGAAGAATTTTAATATATTTATGGCCAGTAGACAAGACGATAATCACCTAAAAAATTAAAAACAGGTTGTCATTTCGTGAATGAAATTCAAGTAATAAACCATGTGGATTTAAGAGACAACAGTGTTTTCTCTAGGGATTTTATAGGATTTCATGATTGATTTTGTAGTTATGTAAGTTTTATCAAAGATTCAAATTCAGCCCTCAGGTTGCCATCTGCAACATTGCCTTTATTAAAAATGCATTGATATCTGCATGTTTTCAAAGCTTCCCAAACATTTGGGTATTCCACAGCTGTCTGTGGTGCTTGTCATTAAATAAGAAGTAAATGTAGCTCTTTGCAGTCACACTGTCTTCTTGATCTAAGCCTCGCTGTGTTTGGCTGCTGCAGGAAAAAGCATTCTGAAGAATGAGTGGCCTCATGGTAGGAATCCTAGGTTCTGTGCTTGGTTGTGCCAATGACTTGATCAATTCCATTTGACCACTTGTCTTTTTGTGTGTCTGATTTCCCTCACATGAGAAAGCTGTTTATTCACTTTTTGTGTATGACTTTGAGATCCATAGCTAAAGCTAAAACCAGAAAATGAAGAGCAGTGATAGAGTATGTGTATGTGTGTGTATATAATTTTGGGATTTTTTTCCCCCCTGTTCTTTATAGAATCGTAGAATGACTTGGGTTGATAGGGACCTTAAAGGTCATGCAGTTCCAACCCTCCCTGCCATGGGCAGGGATACTTTCCACTATATCAGGTTGCTTTCTTTGAGATTAGAGACCTGTGGCTTGTTAACAGCATCAGGTTGTTGTGTGGATCCAATATCTCTCTTTCTACATGACAGTCAATCATTGTGAACTACACTGTGACCCATAACCTTGCATTTTGTCCTCTTTCCTTTTATTTTCTTCTTCCAGATGTTCTAAGTATTTGCAACTGCCCTTAGCTTATATGGGAGAAGGTATTTGCCATTCCGGCTTACCCTTGTTGTTCCAACTTGCTGTAGCTGCCCACACATGGGGCTTATCATATGTATTAGCCTCCTATAGCTGGAAAGGGGGAGGGAAATGGGCTTTGTGTGTGAAAAGGCTCAAACCTCTACATTAGAAGAGTGATTCAATATCTCCTGAGTTCGTATTACATTGATGGAAAGAAGTAAATAGCTGATATGGAAAAAGCTGTGACAGCTGCTTGCATAATGGGATGAGAAGAGATGAAGTTCTGCTTGACACCACGCTTCTTGCCTGTAATTGCTCTGGGATGTTTTTCATTGCAGATGTCACCCATCTGGTTGACCTGAGCAAGGAGCGGAACATGACTGTAACAATACACTTCGAAGGGTGGCCCGGCCACATCCCACTCATGTCTGAACCCATATGCCTGATCTGTAAGGATCCTCGCACCTGCGACCGCATCTTGACTTTAGCGTCTGGCACTGTCTACCGGATCTCCTTTCTGTGCAAGGACTTGTCCCGTCTGAGGATCACGGCTGAAAAAGGCATAAGTATGACAAAAGTGGCTTAATGTTGTTGCCTAGGGAATGTTTTTGCATGTTTTTCCCCAGGGCTCAGTGAAACTTTCTCTCTCCCTTTGGCTTGAAATGGATTGTGGTTAGAAACCAGGCATTGGCCAGCTGGGCCAGATGAGTACAGTGCTCCTAGATGGGTACAATGAATCTGGAGGTGACCTTGTTCAGTACATTGTTCTGCCTTTAAAAATAGAAACTGTGCAGCTGTTCCCAGAACTGAAAGGACAGAAATCACCTAAGAATCTTCTCATTAGATACTGCAAAATAGGGAAACAAAGCTTGAGAGCCATAAATCTGACCATGAAAATTCAGGACCAAGGTGGCCATCAGGAATGCGTCTTGTGCTGTTTAAGTGTCCCCTTGGTGTATGATTTTCCTAAATGCTTTCAACTACTGGTAAAGGAAGTGATTTCAGGTAAGTATCTGTACCTTGACTAGTCTGCAACAGTGTCCCAGTCAGCAAGTGATAATAGCAAAAGTAGTATGTTGAGTGAGGAATTTTGAATATGTTTGTATCTGTTTGTTTCTTTGGTGTCCCGCACCCTGTTAAGGAAAGCTCTTTAAATATAAACAGTACATGTGTGGGTAAGGGTTACTAAGAGGGGATGTTTTCTCAGGTAGGTGCTTAGCTGGGGTCTGTAACGAAAAACTGACTGTACTCCCTATGTGCCTAGATAATTCCTCTGCAAGAAATACACAACCCTTGAGATTTGTTTTTGTGATTGCAGGCTGTGTTGATCTTTGGCGGTGTCAGAGGAAGATCTATTCCCTTTCGGTGCCCAAGGCTATTATGCAGTTGCCAATTCGACTGCACAAGTTTGTTTGGAAGCTCTTGGCTCCCGATCTGATCAACATAGAAATTACGTCTCCGTCCTTGAAACTTCGGCAACGTGTCTCAGAGCAGAAGTGTAACATGAGCTACAGTTACACCATTGTTAGTGCCACCCCACAGAGGGAGCTGAATGTTGGTGAATTCTGTCCTGGTGGATCCATTGAAAAGATTCAGATGAGGAATAATATCACCATATCCTTAAAAACATCTGATAAAGGATTCATCAATGAGTCTCACCATCAGGATCTGAAAATGTCTTTTGTGCCACATATTAAAGGTGAGGTGGTAGGTTTTATATACGTTGTGCAGTGATAAATCTCTCAATATGATTACTAAAGCACATATGGATAAACAGAAATTAAGAGTTCAATTCTTTAGAGTCTAGTTCCTGGAGCTATTGCTAGAATCAGTCTGTATCCGAACCAGTGAGGTTGTTTATTCCTGGAAGAAAGAAGGATCTTTGTACTCCAGGTGCTGGGTAGATGGTTATGGGAAATTCTGCAGATATGCCTGTGTTTACTGTGATAGTTACTGATGTAGGATAATTATCAAAACTAAGTTTTCATTCTTTTCCCTTACTACAGATGAGTGCACTTTCACTGTGAGTCCAAATCCAAAAGCCAAAGTTAACTTGCGGGCTCCCAACTGGCCTTATGGTTTACCTCCCTACGTCTCCATATCCTGGTACATCGTCGTGCCCAGCAAGCAAGTTGCCCGCCTTGGGTTCTCCAAGGACCGCATGGGCATTGCTTGTGAGACAGGCCGTGCCTATGTCAACATAAAGGAGGAGACTTTGGGGGCAGAGGAGATCGTGCGCCGTGAGGATGAGCTTCTGCCTGATCCTCGAAGTATGTATCACAACTTCTGGGTAAACGTCTCCAACTGTAAACCTGTGGAGAGGACGCAGTTGAATTTGCAGTTCTGGGTGACTTTCGCTGACAAGCAGATAGGTGAGTCCTGCAAGGCTGTGGCGGTTTGTTTTCTGCTTTGTTTCCTTGCTTTCCCTTGGGGTGACAGGAATGGATGGTGGTCCTCCTTGGATGTGGGGGATTTATGAGCCTCTGCCTTTGAAAATGTCTGTCCTTCAAAAACTGCTGAGAGTTTCAGCTGGGTACTTTTAGGAGCTGGGGAGAAAGAAGGGATTTTAATGTGGTAGGGGTTTCTGGGGGTTGGGGTGTGTTTCTGGGTTTTGTTTTATTTACAGAGGGGATTGAAGGGATTGCGGTGTTAAGACTAGATTTCATTTTTTAAAATTTAATTTAGGTTTTTTAGTTGGCGATTGCAGACTGAATGTATAATAAGATCAAATGATATTTCTCCCTTCCGAGGTCACAGACCTGGTGAACAGCTTGGGATTTGATTATGCAAACTTATTCATCCAAGTAGTCCTCACTCCGTGTTAGCAGTTCAGTTAGTCTCAGTGTTCACATGAGCAAGAAATCAGCCCCAGGACAGGTCTGACCATTTAGTGGCGAGTGGGCCCTGACTGCTAACAGCAAAATCTGCGTTCTTGTTCTCTTTCATCTCCCTGAAACATAAACAGTTAAAAAAAAAAAAAAGGGGAAGGGGTCATTTTTAGAGTAGTCTTTGCTTATTTAAATTTCCTTCACGTTTATACTTCCTCTTCACCTGTGGGAGACTGCTGTTTGTAGAAGTATTGGATTCACAGACTAGTGTATACTTCTTTTAAAACATGCAGCATTTTTCTTTGTTCATATGTGGACTTTCCTAATTAATTTTATGACTCCTAGAAAACCCCAAGTCAACACAACTTACGCATTTCAGAAGAAAGGATGATTTTGAGGGGAACTTGTTGAAATATCACTATTTCTTCTGTTGAATCCTTCTCTGTTTCTGCACTTTTTTCTCTTCCTTGCTTATTCAGCCAGAGGTGTGTGAGATGCTGCAGGTAAGTTTTAGCAGTGCATGAGCTGTATCAAACTCTTGGAGGTGGGTGGGTTGGTTGGGTTTTTTGGTTGTGCTCTAATGCTAATAGCAGTAGTTGGTTGTTGCCTGACTTCCAGCCTCTTGGAAATGGCTTGTGTTGTTCTGTGCTGAGCATGGCTTGGGAACTGCTGCTCTGCTGGCAGCTGTTATGTGTAGAAACTCCTGAGGAAGTTCAAACCTAGACAGATTTTAGGAGAAATCTGGATGTTGTTTCTTTTGCTCACTGTCCTTGTATCTTTTCTGTTTGCAGACCTAGGAATCATACTTGCTGTGGTGGCTGGGGTAGGAGTTCTTGTGGCTATTGGATTGACTGTGTGCTGTGTTAAGAAGAAGTAAGTTCATAATTTGGCATGTGTAAATCAGCAGTTAAAGAAGGTATTTTGGGAGAGCTGCTTAGCCATCTGTTTCATGTGTTGATATAGATCCCTTGAACCGGGGTCTAGAGCGTGAGGTGGGCAATGGTGTGGAAGTAGCGTGACTCCAGGAATGCTTCTTTACTCTAAATTGACTGACTCTAAGAGCAGGGCAGCATTCATGGAGTCAGCATTTCTTCAACCTGCAGAGTACTGCTTGCCTTGACCTCAGTACAGGCTTTTGGCTGTACTGTAAGTAACTTGCTGATTGGACTTCAGCAATAGCTACATTCGTTGCGATTTCATGTGTGACTCTATTCAAGTCTTCATTCAAGCAAGCTGTAAACTTATGTGGATATACCAAGAGCTTTCTTTCACCTACACAACATCCAGCAACTTCTCCTGGAGTTTGCACATCAAGTGGGAGTATTTTTCTATGGGATGAGCCCTTGAAGAGAGAACTGAGTTGTGCAAAGCTTACATGCATAGCATTACTCATACAAACAGTCTGAAGTCACTAATAGCTTGGGCTTTCTAATACATGTATTCTCAGTGCTGTCGAAGTGGTTGGGTCAGGAAGCTGTAGAGCTGGAATGAATTCATGTAGTATGGTGACTAGAGCACTTATGAGCACATTTTCCGGTCACACAGGAGAAACTTTACAAACGCAGGCTTAAAAGTCTTCAGTTCAACCTTTGTTCTTTCCAATTTAGGGATAGTTGCTCAAAGTATAACCAAGAAAAGTTCATTTGGCTTTTATAGGGGACCCATTATCTCATCTTCAATAACTCTCAGCCTTGATTTGTGAGGATCTAGTGGTCTCTGGGTCTTATTAATGTCAGTGGATGTTGCGGGACTCAGTACACTGCACAGCCAGGACCCCAGTGCTTGGGAGGCCATTGCAGTTAATCTTGCAAACTTCAGGGTCAGACAGCAGCAGTGGGTAACCAGGTAGTGTGCTCTGTTAAAACAGCATGTCTAGGCTTAAGAGTCTATTTTTCCTAAGACTGCAAGTAAAGTCTTTCATCCAGGTCAACTGCCTGACACTGTGGCTGGGATGGGTAAACAGAAGCTGTTATTATTGAGTTCAAACACACCAGATGTTTTGGTTTTGACCTGTTAACAATTTCAACTCTGTAACAGGAAGAAGAAAATCCAGAATCCCATGGTGGGAGTGTACAATGCTAACGTGAATACCCAGATGCCTGGAAAAAAAGGCTTATTCACAAAAAGGAGGCAAAACAATGAATCTCATGTCTATGCAGTTATTGATGATGCTGTGGTCTATGGACACTTGCTGAAGGAGTCTAATGGCTCAATTGCCCCAGAAGTTGATGTATACCGGCCTTTTGATGGACCCATTGGCAGCTTGCCTCCTTCACCACCTCCATTCTCCTTCAGAAAAGACATAAAGTGCTCTTCTAACACTGAGGGAGAACCTCCACCTCTGACGGACACAGACCATGACACTTACACATTTGCTCATCAGAAATCAGGGCAATTGGAGGACAATGGAGATGCAAATGAAAAGGATAAGGGAGACTCAAGTGTGCCCTTGCTGGAAAACAAGGAACAGGATGGTTTAGTGGAATGATTTTATACTGGGTATGGCAGTTTCCTGTGGAAACACAGGTATAAGAATAGTGGTCTAGGAGGAAAAAAAATACTGAAGAGGAGTGTTATTTTTAAATATGTTCTGATGTTGTGTTGTTTTATGTGTGTGGTTTTGGTTCTTTTCTGTAATTTTTTTTTATAACTTCAGCTGATGATAGCTTTCAATTTTAAAGTGAACATCTAGCAAACTCAATATCAGTCAGGACATTCCAGGACTGCATGCACTTCTGGTTGTGAAACAGGTGCCAAAGGTGCACTTCTGCTTTTTACTAAAAAGGCATCAGGAAATTTAATTCCTAACTGCCAGCTTAAAACTGGGGCCATTAGTGGTGGGGAGAGTGTTCTGTCCAGTATTTCCTCCTCTCAGAGTCATTTGTTTGAGTGTTGGTTAGTGACTCTTAGGAGATGCAGGCTGTATCACTGTCTCAAGGCAGCTCCAGGTTGCACACATCCAAGCAATCTGCTAGTATCTGAGCACAGGTGGGGACACTGTCCTTTCCACCACTTGCAGCTTGAAAATTTATCATATTTAGCATGATAGTGGCTATGTAAGTGTAGTGAAAGACCATGTAGGCCACCTGGAAGAACTCTGTGCCTGTAAATCAGTGTGATCACTTGAGCTTGGGCTCTTCTACTTCAGAAGATAAGTTACGGGTTTTCTCTAATTTTTGGCTGATGTTATTATACTTGGAGTGTACCACATGAGCCTACACCAAAGACTATTTTCTTGCTTTTGTACAAAAACAGTTTCAAAAGTCTAAACCAATTTGCACTTGTGTTCAGATGCCTGTGACATTCACATTCTACTAATGACTTGAACTTTTGGTTTAAGTAAGAGTAAGGATTCAGTGAAGAAATAATGATGTGGTCATTCAGATGTTTACTAGTGCTTTTCACTGTACCTGTTACTAAGGATTAAAAAACAGGGTAAAGGAAACTATTGTTTCCAGCAGGTGGCTTCTCTGAAATGCAAAGAATGAGGGTGAATCCATAAGACAAGCCTAAATGTTTTAAGTGTTTAAATGATGGTGGGGACAGTTCTTGATTTCTGGCGGGACTTGCAGTTCAGCTGTCTAGCTGCCTTTTAAAGGCAGCTCTTGAAATCAGGTAAATAACAGGTTCCATTTTAAGTGCCCCTCACTCTGGCCTTTTTAAAAGCCTGTGCCTTTTAAAACGTGAGGGTCAGATCTTTGTGCAGAGGATTACGGGTATATAAATAAAGTTGCCTTTTATATACAAATATCTGTCTTGTCCAGGTGTGCAGTTTACTGAGGATGTTTGTGATTTTTGTGTGCAGCACTAGACTCAGTGACTGGAGAGTTTCTCTCCAAGTATTTTACCATTTCTTGCCTAGTGACACACAGATGTAACATAAAACTTTTGACAGTGTTGCATGCAGTAATGTTAAAAACATAATAATGCTTAAAATTAAAGTGTCTTTTTTAGAAACCTTACTGTTAACATTAAGAAAAAATGTGGAATTTCTTTCTGTGCTAACTGTGCTGGCAAATTGACTATTTATTTGGTCAAGTGTGTGTATTTAACAGTGTGTACCATTATACTGCTTGGAACCACTACAAGATTTAGTATAATGTCATATCTGATGCAGCTTCCTGTAGCATATAGTAAAACACATTCAAGCTAAAAATGCCTTTTATTGTTTCAGGTATCTTCCTGCTTATTTTTAACACTTTTAATACGGAAACATGTATTCCTAGATCTCTGGCTACTCACTGGAATCACATTTTTCAAAGTGTACTGGGTAATTTTAATGTCATTTGAGAACTTAAAAAGATTTCTGTATCAATACTGATATCTGTTTTTCTAGGGTAACTGAATTGCCACAATACATTTTTTTATCAGAGTAGTCCAGTTATGCATTTGTGTGGTCAATGTTCCTCACTTGTGTTTTATTGAAAATGAATGAGAAGTCTGTAAGAGATATTCAAGGCTTTCTCTTCCCCTTAGCAAGGTTTCTGCAGTTGCTTAGATGATTTTTTTTTAGTTCGTGTTCTTTCTAACCAACTGAAGGAAACATAGTGGAGATCGAGTTTTTCTTTACAACTTCTTGATCTTTGAGAATATGATGGTTGTTGATGGACATTTTCATTTGTTCTCTTTTAACTCAGCTTTTGGTACGGCAATGTAAACCTTAGTTTACAGGTGGTTCCAGTCTAAGGTTGGATTTTACTGTGCTTATTTTGGTGTGTTTAGAGTAAGAGTTCAGGCACAGATTCCAGTTTGCTTTTCATTAAGAGAAAGTTGTGAATTTTTTAAAAAAATAAATGAAAAATAATGCTGCTGCCAGCTGGAGTAACTAGTGTATTTCTTCCTTGTGTGTGTGTGGCCTCAGCCTTGAGTATTTTGATGTCTGACTTCATAGCCTCCACCATCACCCTAGACAATAGAAATGGGTTTCTAGACATTCTAGTTTCCTGGGATAACATACTGCTGACTGTGAGTGTTCTTTTTCTTGTGTAGCCAGTGATATGCTGTTAATTACAGTTTTTAAAGGTGTGTGCTTAAGATCATTGAGGATAAAGGTCATAAAATATTTGAAGCTTTCATATAAAAATACATAGTTCAGGGGCTTCTCAGTAGGGTCATGTTGTTTGTAATTTATTCATCTCCAACTGACACATACAGTTGAATTCAAAATTTTCTTTTCAGGGATAATAGCATAACAGTACATTTTATGACTAGTTCTTCAGCCCAGAAGTGACCTTTATGAAAATGTGTGAAGTCTATTTTGTTCTAAATAAAAGCTCATGGAATCAGTACATACTGATTACTCTTTTGGTTTTTTTTTTTTTTTAATTTATTTTGGGGCAAGTTTAATGCACATAGAAAATGATGTTTGAATTCCTCACTACTGAGGATCCCAATGGGATGGATTCCTGCTGGGACTGGATTCTAGGCTGAATTAATCACATCTACTCTTGGAAGGCATGGGGAAACTCAGTTTCTAGGCCCTCTCCAAAACTGTCACTTAATACAAATGAAAATGAAAGTGCTTATCATTTATATCTTTACTGCAGTTCTGCCATCCTAGAGTAATTCCCATGCAGCGGTCTTTACCTAAAAATGAAAATTTCTAAGTAGTTTACCATTTAATTGAAAGGTGGGGGTCCATAGGAGGGCAGCAGTTTCTAAACTCCTGGCCCAAATGTAATTTGCTTTTGAAGAGCAAAGGGAAGCTCAAGGTTTTGTTGCCCAACCAGCAAAGCTGAAAAGATACTTCTTGCTTCTTGGGCTTGAATCTGTAAGGGCTGGACAATCTTGAGCTACCAAAATACTCAGTAATTGCTTTATTTTTAAGCATGTTTGTGAATAGTCTAGTGCAATGTCCAGAAATATCAAGAGCCACGTTACTAGTTATTTTGATTACAGCAAAATTTGTAGAGCACCAGTAGGAAATTAATAAGTTTCTTTTGTTGTTGACACCAGACTAATAGTGAGACTTCAACTCCTTGACCTTAGGGGGTGGGGGAAAAAATCATGTTACTCTGAAAAAACTACCCTGGGATACCTGTGAGTGTGACAGAGAATACGCTTAAGTGTGTGAATGTTGTTGGACGGCAGGGAGCAAGCAAAACACTGAATAACACTCATCCACGTACACATGTTCACCAGCCAGGCTGTGGTGTACACAAAGGTGAGAGCAAATCTGCCTCCCTGAAAACTTTGAAGCTGGAAGCAAACAAAAAACCTATAGGATTTATACCTTGAGTATAAATGGCTTTCTACATCCAATTCAGTGATTGGCTTATCTTTCATGAAGTATAGCTTCACACCAATTAGGTAGGCATGGGTTACCTAATCTTCTTTGAAACTGAGGAATTCTGGTATGGAAAACTGATCTAGCCTGGAGGACGAAACAGTCCTTTTACAGGGACTTAGAAACTTCTGGCATGTTGTTCCATCAGCATAAATAAAGCATGGCAAATTGTTTTAATTAGCAACACGACATATAAAACGGTTGGGTTTTTTTGTGGTTTGGGCTGTATCCATTTTTTGTATTAAAGAATTGCTACGTTGCTGCACACAAACCAGGCTTTATGCTTCTGGGCAAGATGGGTCTTCAAAAACTGAAGGGACTGCTTTATTTCTTGCCCAGTAGTGTGTGCATTTTATATATAATATGTGAATTTGTCCTGGTACAACTCCTGCAGTAGAAAGAGTGCCATAATGCATCCTGTCAAACCTGCTCTAACAGAGCAGTACTCTGTCAGCACACAGTACCTTTTTTAGGCATGAGGCTGGAGAAGATAACCTCACTTCCTGAAAGGTGCTTTCTCAGAAAAAAACAAGGGAAACAGTTTTGGTGATGTCCTGTCATCTTTGCAGCAAAACTATTTTTTTCTAACTGGAAATTACTTGATTTCAGGAAGTATCATTTAGAAGCAACTAAATGTTTTATGTAAAGTATGTGTTCCCCTTTTTATTCATTTATTGTTAATAATATTTTAAATTATTTTTAAATTGATTTTTCATTTAAAATTGTCTTTATTTCTTTTCCTTTAATATTTAATTTTTTAATTTAATCTATTTAGTTAAAATTTAATTTTTATTTTAGTTGTTGGTTACCATTATTGGTTGCCATTGTTGGTTGCTGGTTTTCCCCCATTTTGGAGGCTGCATCCTCCAGTGGGCTGGCTTAGGTAAATAATGGGGAAGGTGAGGAGACGCTTTTCAGGAGTTACCTCCTCCAATTTAATGGGGACATGCTTGGATGTTCCTCTTTCTCAGGAAACCTGGGCATGGTTTTGCCTGGAGGGGATATACGGACATCCTGAACCTTCGCTACTTGTCATTATGGGAAAAATATCCCTGCCTTCGATCTTAAGGGATAAAATATGACAGACAGAGCCTATAGAGACAGCTTCCTCTGTACATGAGATTAGTTGTGGCAAAGCAGGTATTAATTACATGTGCAAATCTAGTTTTCTTCACAGAAGAACCTGGCCTTAAATGAGGTTCACCACTTGGTCTCAGGAGTATGAACTGCAGGCTTCTATGCCCATTTGAAGCAGTTTTAGCATCTGCTTCAAATTCATCATCACAAATGCTTTTTATTTAAAAGGTGGTGGTGTGTGGCTTTTTAAAATAAAAGAGAAGCAAACTAGTGGTGTGTCTTTCCTGTCAAAATGCTATTTTTATTTAATTGGCTTCTGGAGAAAGTAACCTGAAAACAAAGGCACAGAGATGCATCCTGGCCTGTATCAGGAACAGTGTGGCCAGCAGATCCAGGGAAGTGATTCTTCCCCTGTACTCAGCACTGGTGAGGCCACACCTGGAGTACTGTGTCCAGTTCTGGGCCCCTCAGTTCAGGAAGGATATTGAGGTGCTGGAGAGGGTCCAGAGAAGAGCAACCAGGATGGTGAAGGGACTTGAACACAAGTCCTATGAGGAGAGGCTGAGGGAGCTGGGGTTGTTTAGCCTGGAGAAGAGGAGGCTCAGGGGAGACCTCATCACTCTCTACAACTCCCTGAAAGGAGGTTGTAGCCAGGTGGGGGATGGTCTCTTCTCCCAGGCAACCAGCAGTAAGACAAGGGGGCATGGTCTTCAGCTCTTCCAGGGGAGGTTTAGATTGGCTGTTAGGAAGAAATTCTTTACAGAGGGGGTAATCAGACATTGGAATGGGCTGCCCAGGGAAGTGGTGGATTCTCTGTCCCTGGAGGAATTTAAGAAGAGACTGGATGTGGCACTTAGTGCCATAGTCTAGTAACTGGTAGTAGTGGATCAGGGGTTGGACTTGATGATCTCAGAGGTCCCTTCCAACCCCTATGATTCTATGTGTTTCATAACTACAAAGACAAAAAAATGCTCTACAGTTTAAGCTGCTAAGTAGAATTTTGCTCATACCAAACTCTGCATTTGCACTTTGGGGCATGACACCCAAAGCTTTCAACTTCGAAGACCTGCACATCCACTGGTACCTTTATATGAGGCAGAAAATATCAGAGTTACACTACTTGGAAAAGCAATGCAACTCCTGATATCCTCATAAATAAGAAAAATGCTGTGATAAGTGTTTTTGTATAAGAATCATCATCTTAGTAACATGCAAGCTCGAAAGCTTGAATATGGGTTTCACGTTTCCATAGTAAGTTAAAACTGTTATACTTTCTGCCAAATCAAACCTCTTTAGATACTTGGTAATTCCTTTCACACCTTAATGTTTTACCCAGTCAAAAGCTTGTTAAAGGTTAATATGTTTTCCCTTAGCTTCCTTTAGTTGATGAAAGTTTATTAAGGAAGTGGTAAACCCTAAAAAGTAACCAAGGCCTAATAAAATCTTCTAGTATGATTGTTCAGTGAATATTTTATAGGTTAGTCTTTTGGAGCAATTAAAAAAATACAAAGGCAGCAAGCTATTAGATCTTCCTCTCTAATTCCTTTTCTTTGGGTTAATGAAGAGCAAATTTCTAAATATCTTTAAACCAGCCTAGTGAGGCATATGGGTTAATGCATGTGTCTAATATCCCAGAAGAAAATTTAGTAATTTTCCTTGATGGTCAAGCAGCTTAAAGAAATGGGCAATTTACTATATACTTGTGTATTCTGACATTTGATACATTTGGCTGATCATTTCTGCAGGTCAAACTCCCCATGTTCTCCTTAGGTTTTTATGGGTCACCTGTCTGCATTAAAGGACATGATACAGCTTCAGCTGAAAGGGGATGCTGGATTTCTGTAACAATGCTTCCCAATACAGCTTGTGGGGCACAAGTCTTAAGGAATTTGTGCCCGGGTTATGGTTGGGAAAGTAGCACTGTTGGAACTAGGACAGCTCGACTTGGAGAGGTTGAACCATGTGTCAGTGAAGGTGTTCAAAACAGCACTGAAAATCAGATTTTTATCATCACCCCCTTTCTTTTCTGACTGTTGTATTTTCATGTCTTGTCTGCATTCTCCCCACACTCCTAATCAGCCAAATTCAAGACAAAAGTCTCCAGAAACCAATTTTTTTGGTTCTCTCAGTGTTTGGGTGAGATACTTATAAGCTCTGTCTACAATGTATTTCTTACTCTAGCCTCACCTGAACCTTCTTGGAATACAGCAAAGCTGCTGGGTAAAGTTTGCTACAGCAAGGTCCCCAGGTTTTGGCACAAAGCAACCACAAAGCTGCTTCAGGGCTGAATGAAGTGGCAGTACTTGACGTAGTTGTTGACATCTCAAGTAGCTGGAGAGGTACTTGGGAAAATGTCAATATATGTAGGAAAACTCAAATTATTCTGGAAACCATTGCTTCTCTTGACATGAATGACCTCTTGTATAAGTAATATCTAATTATACACCAAATTAGATGGAAGTGTGCAGAACAATAAGCGAGGTCCACAAACGGTGCAACTAATCATATTGCCACCGGTAACCTCTTTCCAAGATATGTTTTACAAAATCTGTAATTGCTTCACTTGCACTGACTGTAGTAAAAATGTCTCCACCAACTCACACTTTGCTCTAGTTGATGCAGTGGTGACAACTTCATGGCTTGCTTTCACTGAGGAACAAAACAAGGCAGATGTTCCCCTTCCTGCTACCTCCAAGTGGAAAAAGATGATGAGAATTATTCATCCCCTCACTCTTGCAGGCTCAGATAGCAATTTTAACTTTAATCATTAAGGTGAAACTTAGCGCTTATTCTGAGGGTAGAAAATTTCCTGTATGTTTTCTTTTGGGGTAATTTCACTTTATTCTGGTATTTGCTATTGTTAACACAATAACGTATGCCAGACCTTGTGTCGTCTCACATCATCTCATCATTGTGGGGATACAGGTGTGTAAGAGGAGGATCCTATGTGCTGTGGCAGGAGCTGTGAATTCAGCTTTCTCCAGAGAAATCACAACCACCTCTCTCCTGACAATGTCCTGGAGATGCAGCAGGTAGGCAGGCTGTGCTGGCCCTTTGGGTTGACGAGGACCAAGTCTGCTGCCCCTGGGCATCCCCAAGCCAGCAGTTGCTTTTTGTGGTGTTGGTTAATGTCAGTACCTCTATGACTACTGAGTCTCTGCTCCTAACCACAATATTTAGTTAAATCACTATTCTGCACTAACAGAAAGTCTTCATGTAATTTTATACAAAAGTAGGAACATAAGATTTTTTTTTTTTTGTATATGTTGATATTGGGCCCTAATTAGAGACCCTAACCCACCCTTTGGTTTTTTGCCAAGAAACCAGTCACATCTAGGTGACAGCCAGGGAAAGCAAAGTAGGGAGGAGGAGCTCTCCTGCACAGCGGGAGGGTGTGTTTCTGTCTGAATGCTTAAGTTTCATCCTTTTCTGCAAAGCTACTGCTGTAATAGCATTTGCTGCAGTTAGTGCTCATGTTATGCTTGTGGTAAATGTACTAACCCTGATAAGAAATTATTGGTACAGCTAATGCATGCTGATATAGTGGAAGAGGTGTGTTGAATCGTGGTTTCCAGGTAACCCTAGTTTCCACATTTTCCTGATTTTAAGGTCCAGAGCTTTACAGCCATAATGTCTCTTACTTTATGTTTGTGTTTGTGTGTTGTCTTTCACTGTGCAGAATTCAAAACCAAAGCCCCATAACTGCAGTGTCTGTAATACTGAGGTGCCCTCTGCATCATGATCCCAGCACTAATGCAGACATCTCTGGGGGCACATGGCGCCTGGGTACCAGGTATCCCAGGGCCCTATCTTCACCCAACCCCGTGCCTCTAAACCAGCTCCCCACAGCAAAGGGAACAAAGAGCTGGAACAAAGATGTTATGACCTGGTAGTCTTTTAAATTTTCCCTCTCCTTTGACAAAGCTGGATTTTCCCTTCAGCTCTGCCAAGAGCAGCTGGGGAGCAAGTCGATGGGTACTTGTATGTGAGATGAACAGGGGTGAGGGGCTGGCTGCTGTGGTCCCTGCCTGTCTTATCTGCTTGGCAAGGCTTGAATTTAACTGAGAACTGGGTTCCTGGACCAAGTATGGCTTTAAGACTCCAGGCATGTGTAATTCCTCATTGCTCCTGTTAGCTGAAATCCCAGCACTGTGCTTGTGCACCTCGACTCTACATTAAATATTGCAGCTTGTTGTGTGCCGTGGGGGTGCAGCTGAGGAAGTAGTGGAATCACTGCAAAGCATGATGTGTGCCCATAAGCTGTGATGTGCTGTCATTCCTATGGATTGATAACTGATACACAGACTGGGGAATTGCCAGATTACATGATGGGATTTTTTTTTAATAGATAATTTTAATGCACCTTCAAGTCCCTGTGCCTGTAACAACCAATTTTAATCTCCAAGGAGTGCAAATTCGGGGCATTGGGAAACGGGAAGGAGAGAAGGAAAGGTGTCCTTGGCTCTACAGGAAATGTGAGAGGATGGGTTACCACAAGGCAATATCTCACCACCCATGAGCTCTGCCTCATCTGATGCAGCCAGTTCCTGAGACTCAAGACCAAGATTTTTTATGGACCTCCAGGGTCATCTCAGCTCCCTCATTAGCATGTGAATCACAGGCTGAATCTTTGCTTTGGGATGCATGCACTGCTCACTGCAGTTTGGCCTCTGGGCTGTCTGCTCTCTTTTTTTAATGGGCATTTATCACCTGATGAAAGTCATAAGGTGGTTTTGTATCTGGGAGGCCTGGAGACATACTATTCACAATGCTGCAATATCTTTTGAAAATACACGCAGGATCACTCTCGAGGAGAAAAGGCAACACAGAAAGAACCGTGTCCTTTCAGTACCACCTGGGGAGCCATTCTGCTGTGCCTTTTGCAACCGGACGTGTGTATCTCGCATTGGCCTTTTTAGCCATCAGCGCGCTTGTAGCAAGCGTGGGTAGAGTCCTTCACAAATCTTCGTTCGCGAAGCCTAGCCATGATGATGATGATGATGATGATGGTACTTCCAGTGGGATTAAAAATAGGCTATTTGTGTAGAGTGGCAAACAATTCTTATGAATGTTTAAAAGAAGAAAAAATTCTCATTAATGATGATTTTTCTCTGTTTTCAAGCTTTCCATATTTTATCTGTAGTGTGTTTTTTCCCCCAGTACTATGCTTTCAAGATTTCTTGTCTTTCTCCAGTGATACATTACAATTCCTTGCTGTGTTTGCATCCATTTTTGATGCGTACGCTTTTATTTTGGACTAAACCTCACTAAGTGTTGTTCTGCTTCTTTTTTGAAAACAAGTTCAGTTTCCAGGCTGTGTAGAAAACTTGTCAGTCACTCGCTGGAGGTACACAGCACCCCACCCACACAGCTCCTTCCAAGTCCTTGCTCTTCAATGGAACCAATTGTTTAGCCACGTTTATAATCAATGCAATTTCTGGAGCGTTTCCTAAAAGTTGACTGATTTAATGTTTACCCACTTGGGGGTTTGGCTTTCTGCTTTGACATATTATAGAACAACATGTGAGAGCCTACCTAGATGAATGTGTGTTGCAGCACCTCTGTGCTAGTGCACAGGCAGGTGGGACCAGTGCCATTGCCCATCTCCTGGGGTTTGGATCCCCCATGTCAGCATGGCTTGACACTCAGGGGGTTAGGATAGAAGCCTTCCTAGGGATGGAGTAGTGTCCACATTGCACATGAATCCAGATGAAATTCAAGCTGCCCTTGGACTGTCCTGGTCTAACGGTAAAGCACATCTGTCACTGTGACCGAGCCCAATTCACAGCCATCTATGCACTCATGAATTATGTGTTTGAATTGAACATTTAATAAAAAACACATTTAATGTGCTTTTTGGTTCTTTGGTGGAGTTTTTCTCCAGTTTTCTTTTGGTTGAATGGCTGTATGAATTTCAGCTCTTGTCTTCTGATCACACTTGGCAGAGCAGTAAGACCTAGTTAGTATCTAGAGCTCTGGCAACACTACAGTGTAGAAATCACATCCCACGAGAGATTATTTTATTGGCTTTCTTGATAACCTTTTTCTGTAGGAAGGCTTTTATATGAGAGCTCATCTATCACATGTCTGAGGTCATCAGTCTGCCCCAGAAATGCCTGTTTTTCTCCTGTGACTGTAGAAGAGGAACACGTTGTGAAGGTAGGAGCCCTTGCTCAGTGGTTGTGTTTGCACAGACAAGCTGAGGTTGACGGGGACCTCTGGAGACCTCCTGATTACACCTCCTGCTCAGAGCAAGGTCCCCTGGAGCAGCTTGTCCAGGGCCATGTCCAGTCAGGTTTTGAGTATCTCCAAGGGCAGAGGCTCCACAGCCTCTCTGGGTAACCTGTGCCAGGGTCTGACTACCCTAACAGAGAAAAAGGGTTCTCTTCTCTTTAAGCAGAATTTCCTGTATTTCATTTTGTGTTTATGGCTCTGTCTTCATTACCCTCCCCCATTAGGCATTTAAACACTTGGATAAGATCCCCTGAGCTTTTTCTTCTCCAGGCTGGGCAGTCTCAGCTCTCACTCTCTCCTCACATGACTTGTGCTGCCCCAATCCCTTCATCTTCTCTGTGGCCCTTCACTGCACTCACTCCACTAAGTCCATGGCCCTCAGTACTGGGGAGCCCAGAACTAGACCTGGCACTCCAGATGTGACCTCACTGGTCCTCAGAATCATGGAAACAGGGTAAACTATTGAATGTCACAGACCTCACTTTTGGGCTCCTTGTTAATGGGTGTGATAGAAAAAGAAGTTACTGATACTGCAATGGGAAACCAAGCTGGCCCTGAGGCATTTGTGCAAAGCAGTAGGGACTGTAGATTTTATTTACCCTCCTGCATTTTGTTTTATAAGCTGTAGTGCTTCCCAAACAGTGTTTTCTAAACATAGCTTCTTGAGACATGTTCTCCCTCGCCAGGTTGGAAAGCAGCTTCTATGTTGTGTTCTCTCCTGCGGACTCAGGGTCAGCTTTCTAACAGGGCTGAGGCAAAAGCAACTGTATTCTGTGATTAGTAGCTGGTCTCACCTCTTGGCAGCATGGCACCTCTGGGTTTTTGGCACCTTCCTGGAGCGAGGCTGCAGACACTGGGGTGAGGTCCCAGCCTGCGGCATGATGGGACGGATGGGAGCCATAGCGGGGGTGATGCAGCCACGGACCTATCTGCACAGCGGTGGAGAGGACATAGTGGAGAGGCTGCTGGGTGCGAGTCGTGCCTAAGATGGTTCTGATTTGTTTTTAGCTGTATTTGGAACAATCCCCAGTTGTTACCTTTGGACTCCCTCTGGGTACTTCTATACTGGACATAAGAAAATAAAGCATTTAGTTTGTACTCCATAGCCTGATATCTTCTTTATCTTCTATCCCCAAGGAGTTTATTTTTATACTCTCCATTAGTTTAGTGACCCCTAACTGATTTATAGTTATGCTCCCAGGGGTGGTTTTGCTTACCCTTGTTTGCTGAGTCTCACAGATCTGTGTTGCTTCCCTGCCTATGGCAGCTTCTGAGCTGGAGAAATGTAACTTTAATAAAGCTTTTAATTTTATTTGCAAAAAGAGAGACTGACAGATCGGGTACTGAAGTGGGGTTCAGTGCTTACATAGGAGGGGAACCAAACAGTAAAGCCTATAGGAATCACAAGGTTCACTGGTTCAGGGGTGGAGGAAGTCCTTCCCTTTTGAAATGCATTCTACCAATGGTCTCATTCCAAAGACGGAGGTGAGAAGTATGTTCCCTGTGTCAGGCAGGAGCACAGGTGTTGAGGGAGTGTTCCTTGCAGAGGATGACAGGGTGCACCTGCTGCCTCCATTCTGAGTAACCCCCAGGCTGAGTGGACATGCACAAGGAGCAGAGGCATGGGGTTGGGTTTCCTGTTCTGAATGTGAATCTTTGCGTTCTCTCTGTTTGGGGTCCTTTTCCCATGTCACCAATCTCTCTTGATCTGATTTCACCCAGAACTGCTAAGGCTGAAGTCCCACATAAGTATTCAAGGCTCAAAACAAACGTTTGGCTCACAGCTGCCAAATTCTTACCCAGCTTTGCCTAGATGGCACTTTTACTGAGCAAAACCAAAAGCAACTTGGCTGCTGAGGTGTGTTAATACTGTGCTGTTCTGGCCCTTGTTCAGAGGGAGACTTCAGAAACCATTTTATGGTTAGCCATTTCACTCTGAACCATCTGGACTTTTGCCTGGACCTTAAGGCAAACACCTGGAGCAGGTCCTGAACTTCTGGACCTGGGTGAATTGGGGTGGGGGCAATCAGTTGGGTGGATTAGTGCAGGTCTGTTGAAGTCAGCTGTGGATGATGTAGTACTGGGGTAACTCTTTCTGTGGGCTCACCCAATAACTTTTCTTCTTTTGTTTATATAAATATATGCATATTTCATTCTTTGTCTTTCCTCTGCTGTGTCACAGAGCCAGAAGCAGCCAAGTGGTGCCATCAGTGGCGCAAGATCTTACACAACATCTCCTAGTTTAATAACATGAGGTTCACTACGAATTGCCAGCATCACAATATGGTGTTTCTGACATGATCACTTCCACATTTCCTTTTTCTGGGAGAAGTGCTGAGGTTTCTTTCCATTATTCTTCATGCCTTTGGTTCAGACCGCACTTTGTGGACAGCAGATGTTCCTCTCTGGCTTAAGCGCAAAAACAATTTAATGGAAGATCAAAAAAGTGATGCTTGTCCTGGCCCCCAGCAGATGGACCACATGTGCTCTGGGCAGTTGCCATCAGGTCCCTCTGGAGCTGAGGCAGCCAGTGTCCCCCACTCAACCCCTTCATCCCTGCATTCACTGTGAGCACAAAACACAGAGTTGGCCACAAAGAAACAAAAAAGAGTGCTGTGGTAAGCAAGGATGAGGAATCTTCTAGAAATTCTTTTTCTTCGGCTTTTCAAAGAAAATTTGTAGTTCATAATGTACAGTAAGAAGAAGAATGTAAGAATAATATTAACCTTATAAAAGTAACACTGAAACTGCAAGGTCAGTTTTGTCATCCTGGATCCAACAACTACAGCAAGGGCAAAACCACCCTTCCCTGTTCTCCTCCCAGCTTCAGAAGAGCAAGACATCCGTGAGGAATGATGCAGGCACGAGTTTAGCTATGAGAAAATAGAGAGCAAGACAGATACAAGCAAGAAATCTGCTGAGACCGACTTGTTATTTTTTTAGATTTTGAGAGACTGACTCTTCAATGTCTGCTCTGGGAATATCCTTTGGCATCCATCTCCAAGGCCATTTTTCAGATACTCACTCTAGGCAAAGATGGTCCAGCTTCAGCACCCACATCTTCCCCGAAGCTCAGCATTGCCAGGGTCCATAGCTCTCACATTGTCCCTCTTCTGTTCCTGGGCTCCCATAAAAGCCTTCTGTTTATTTCTCTGACCACACATTGTGTGTTAAGACCTTGTGCTTTATGTCCAGTCAGGATTAAAGCCAGCAACTCTTCCAGCATTGTCGCTTTGCATTCATGTGTATCTCGAAACATGGAGGGAACATCTGCCAAAGGAACTAGAGGATTTATATGGAGACAAGCTGGCTTGTAGCATGTAACCGTGACCTACAGCAAAGAGTCTTGAAAGTCTTCAGGATCAGAGCCCAAAGTAAAGCTCCGCAGCGGGCTGCCCTCTGTGCAAAAGCGACCTAATTTCACATGCAGTTCTGCAGCAGTTGAAACTTCACGGACTAGTGTGGAGCACTGTCTTCTTCATTGATGGTCTCCTCTCCTATATGGGATGCGGGAGAGGAGGAGGTGGAGGAGGAGAAGGAGGGGGAAGTCGTCACCACATCAGTGTGTGAAGGAGAGGAATTCTTGGTGCTGCTGCAGACTCTTTGCACAGGAGGTGGGAGGCAGCCTGAGAAGGACTGTCTCAATGCTGGGACCTGAGGTGCCACCTCCCCCGGCACCACTACTGCTGCCAAACAAGGCTGAGGGAGGGACCTTTCTTCTGTGTTGGTTTGTATTTTAGAATGAAATTTCCCAGCAGCAAGAGGAGGGGAGGAAGGAAATCTCATTTTCCTATAAAAGGATTCCCTGCCTATATCCTGTGTATGGCATGTGACTGGGATGATAATGGGGCAGGAGGGGGAAAAACCTATAAAGCATATTACAGGGTAGGAGGCTCTTGCCTTCTGCTTTTCCCCTCTGCCTTTGATATAACCAACCTTCAGACAGATCCCTGGAGCTGCTCTGAAGAGAAAGACAAGGAGAAGAAAGCACTCCAATCACATTGACACAACTCCATTCCTTCAGCAAGCTATGTAGATATTTTTATTTTATAGTCATTTGAACAGCAGAGAGTTTGGCAATAGTGACAGCCTCAGAAGCGTGCACTCTGCATTTGCGTTATGCGTGTTTCTAGCTTGGCTCAAACTTGATGTCTTGGAAGACCTACCATCATGCTGCTTTTAAACAAAGCAGCAAATTGGAACACCTATCCCATGGGTTCCACAATAGCATGATGTCTTGACACCCCCAACCTGGAAGCACAAGGGATGTGACCCGAACTGGAGGGGTTATTACCAAGCACTTGACTGCAAAGAACCTCTGATCTATTTCAGCCAACAGCCAGCAAAGCTTCATTAAGCTGCCGGGATGACCTGCATCACTTCTTTCCCATCATCGCTGTTAATTTAAATTTATTCTTTTACTCATGTCTCAGTAAAAAATTACTGAGGCCAGACTTTCAGCTGGGCATGACTATATTGGCACAAACAGTGCTCAGCAGATTTATGCTTGCTGAGGACTGTGCCTGGACCAGCAACTGGACTATTTCATCTGGGTTCCCATCACATAAACAGGTCAGGTTATTCCTAAAGCTGCTGAAGTGAGTTGTCCTGGGGTTTGTTTTCAATACACAGTTGTTTTTATATAGCAACGTATTCCCTAATAGCATTATGTTTATGTTATTTACGTAATATGTTCATCTTCTATTTTTAATAATATATTTGACTAACTATGTTGCAAGTCATCGCTGCTTCCACCATAATGCTGCAGCATAAATAAAGCTTCTGATGGGATTTTTTCATTAAAAGATCTGGCAGTGAGTCTTGCTCTCCCACTGAAGTCAGTGAAACTGGCTTCTGGCTGATGAGGAAAGGACCAAACATGTCTGTAACTTGCTAATTCGTTAATGCATATAACTCAGCTAGCCAGACAACTCATTGAGCAGCTGGTACTCTGCCAAATAAGCCCAATTGTATCTGTCAATGCAAAGCAGGAGTAACTCCCTCCACTCATTGAGACAGGACCTTGATCCTCAGGAGGCTGAATCGTGGCACTATGAGGAACAAGGAGCTCCCACGGATTGCTGCCAGGGCTTTTGGGGAAGGAAAACAAGAGAAGAGGGAAGAAACTAGCTCTGCTGTTGTCCCAAAAATGTTCAGCAAGATTGGAAAGGACATTGCAGAGTGACAGCCCTGGGCAGCTGAGGCAGCTGTACGCTAGGCTGGACTGCTGTACTGGTTCTTTGCCAAAACAACAGAGCCATCCTAATAAATTCCCTGTGTAAAAAAATATATCTATTAATCGTACCTTAGAAAGAACAGTGCAGCTGCTAAGAGGGCTGGATGTGGCCAAATGAAATGCTCTAACACTCTACAATCCGACGCCGAGCCGCGACGACTCTCTTTGCAGAAAGTGACTCTACTTGGACATGTGCGCGCGGGTGTGCGTACGTACATGTGCACGTGCACGTACACGTACACACACCTATAGCTTCATAATCCTGCTGCTGAGGGGGAAGACATGGGCTGCAGGCGGGCATGGGGGAGGCCCCACCACTACACGATCATGAACTGGCAGATGTAGGGCAGCTGTTCTCTGCACCTCTTGTCGAACCACTTGCCGATGGCGGTCCCCGACAAAGCTGCACAGTTTTCCAGCTTGCCGCCGTCTGGCTGGGTGGTGATTTCAGTCTCCCAGTTCTTGTAGCGGATGGGGCTGCCCGTCATGTCAACCCACTTGCCCTCTGCTGCCATGTCATTGAGGCCCAGCCAGATCTCTGCCTCCGAGCCGATGCTCTTGCGCATGTAGTCATAGAGAGCATCATTCTCCTCCCCGTTCTGGGGGGTGCTGAGCGTGCCGCCCTGTGAGATGCAGTTTTCGCTGGCCTCGTGGTACGTCTTGGTCTCCAAAAATGCCAGAAAGCATTTTAGGTGAATTTTGGTGCCCTTCAGGCAAACTGAGATGTTACCACAGGAACAGAACAAAAAGACAGAAAGGGAATTGGGTTTAAAAATGGTGCCCAGGAAGAGGCGGCAGCAGCAAACCCAGCCGTCAAACTAAAAACTTCTCTTAGGCTGCACAGCAGCCCTTGGCAGCACGGGATTCCAAGGGCCCCCCACCCTCGTATGAAGGACACAGTCATGCGGATGTGTGCTCCCTGTCCACTAACCATCAGGAAAAATGGAATTTCAGGGTGCCCCTGCTACCTTCCCAGGCTTTGCATGGTCCTCCTGCCCCTGCCCCGGCCTTGCTCTTCCCCAGCCAATGCTGCTCTTTCTCAGATGAGTTTGTTGGAAACAAGTTTTGTCGTGGGCATTGCCGAGTGTTGGGAGTGTTTTGGGAAAAAGCCTGCATGCCAATTAAATTGTCTTAATTATGCAAGATGAAAAAAAAGTCTTTTTTAATAAGCTTTGATCAGAAATGTTGTGCTTGCATAGCTTGAGGTCTTCAGAGGAAAATTCTGCTTGCCTCTGATTTTAGTGTTAAGAATATCAAATTATTTTGTTTTTCTTTAAGCACTAAACCTTGAGAGTACAGGGTACTGTAGCTACACAATACCTAATCAGAGACACACATTAATATCCAAACCAATTACTTCTCAATGAGTGTGAGCTTGGAACTAAAGCCTTGATTTTGCTTGTGTTCCTTTTTTTTTAAGGAGAAAATTTTTCTTAATGTGCATTTTCATCTAATTTCTGCTCTGTATTCTGCAAATCCTGCTCCTATTGATGTTGGTGGAGTTTGCACAGAATAACTGCGGAGCGTGGCTAGAAGATGGACATTTTGGGACTGTTTTCTGTGCATGTTTAATGAAACATGGTGGAACTGACCACCAGTGAGGCTCCCTGGGCAATACTGTGGTATGTGTTAAGAGACCAGGTCACCATTTCACTAGGGTTCAGACAAAAAGAGTAAGCTACATTTGGTTAAAGCACAGACTAATCCATAACCCATCTCTCCACCTCATGAAGAAAAATGAACATCTGTCTTAGTGCCATAGAAATATCTATGGAGCAATTGGAGCCGCTTTATAAGAGCTCCTCTCCCAAAGCAAAAGCCATGCGTTGTTCAGCAAGTCCTGTACCTGTCTGGAGCGCTTGCTTCTCCTTCAGTAGAGCAACCTCCTGAGAGATGTTGTCAATCATGGCCTTCAGGTCTTCAATCATTTTGAGGCTCACACCCTCTGCTGGAGAAGTCAAGGAAAGGGCGTAAACATTGGTTACATCCCATGGGAGGCAACCAAATCTTTCCTATCATCAAAACTCCAGATTTCCTTGCCCTCAGAGAATGATAAACAAAAGGAATCCACAAAGTCAACACCTGTGTCCCTTTGCACATACTTCAGAGTGAGCATTTGCTCACCACCCTGGTTCCTCTGTCAACCCAGTTTTCCCAGTTCAGGCTGCCTCTGCATCACCTCTACCTTCAGTGTCCCCAGTGTAGGTACCCCAAAACTGGCCAGAGCTGCTCTCCTGCTGTGAGAAGACACCTCTTTGGCCAGGGAGTTGGTTGCAGCTGGCTACTAAAGCCTACGTCTTGTTGGTGTGTTGCCTCTGCAATGGGTCCAACAAACTATTAACTGGTATTTGGATTTCTCCTAGACAGGAGCAAAAGGACCATCACACTTTGGAGGTCTTGGGAGATTGGATATTGAGGCATTTCTTTTCCCTATGCCACCTTCGCTGCTCCGGTTGCTTTACCTTGCCTGTCATAAGCATCTAGTAGTCCTTGTAGGTGAAAGAAAAGGGAACAGTTTGCCCACAAATGCAGCAGGACAGGCTTCCTTGAGGGTCGAGGAGATGGGGAGCTGAGGCACCAAGCCAGGCAAGTAGGGAAGCAGCTTGGATGTGGAACAAAACCATCAGCCCAAAGAGTACATGGTGCCATGAATATGAAAAGCCAGACACATCAGGAGGAGGGCATTAAAGCTGCTTTACTCATTACTCAATTAACTTCAATGGATTCACTTAACACTGAGGCCTTAGTTATTATTTTGCTGCCTTTGATGAAGACACTTTGTGGGAAATGGCTAATTAATCCCGTTTTATTTTTCCATGCAAGCCTCTCTTGCAGCAGAACAAATGTTTTAAAGTTTAAGTAACATCCAAGGGCCATGGCAGAACATTGTCAATGAGTCTTTCTGGGACAGCTCAAGATGTTCCAACTGGGTTTGCTAGTGGGTTTCCACCTGGAGGGTCCCTGCCATGAGAGGTGGCATGTCTCCTTGGTAACTATCTAAGCGCCCTGTCCCTTGTGACAGCCTCGTGTCCAAATCCTGGGCCACAAGATGTTCCTACAGCAGTGCATTCACTGGGACACTGCATGGAGAATCGGGACTGGTTAATTTGCTCTTCATCTACAAAGTGAGTACCACAGCTACGTCAACATTGAGTTTTCTGTATTATTACTGCAGGGTTTTGTCCCTGCTGCCATTTCCTTGAGGCTCGCCTCCTCAAGCCCAGGATCAAGCCTGTTTACAGTCTGGGTTTGCTGTGACTGAAGCCAGCACGCAGGATGCCAAAGCTGCCCATAGGAGCTGGAGTGGGTCTTTGTGCAGCCAACCATGAGCAGCAGGATTAAGAGTGGGCAGAGGCAAAATGAAAAGGAGACTCACAAAAAGATGTGGGTCGCAGTAGTCTGTTGGTTTGAATGCCTGGCCAGAAACATATTTAATGCTGCAAATGGGAACTCTCACCTGCTTTTCCTTGTTTTAATTATGTGATGAATAACAAACAAATCTTTCTGTATTTAATTTTAATTATTTAACTAATACTATATGAAATTTGGATCTATATGTGGGTTGCCTGGACATCCAAACAGGCTTCTGTCCCCCAGAGGAATGAGCATTGTTCTGATTTACAATCTCTGTCATCAAACCTCCCTGACCATTGGTATGTCTTCTGACACCAGGCATTTCTCTGAATGTCCCAACTGGAACAGTCAGATCCCATATTGCAGTCTGTCCCTGGATCAGAGGGGATGCGCCTATGGATTTACCTCAGTGTAAATGTTCACAGGCATTTTCAGGAAAGAGCACCCAGACTACAAGAGTACACTGAAATTTTGGGCAGCATCAGAAGTGGAGCCCAAATTAGTCCCTATCCACTGATTTAAGCATCTGAACTCCAATTTCTGTCTCCAATTACCTTTGGTACAAATACATGTGAGAGCTGTGCAAAGCTGCTCCCTCCTGTGCTCCCAGCAACCCACCCCGGCTGTGACCAAGGGAAGAACCCACCAGGGCTGGCGGGTACCCAGCCTGTTATCCCTAAGTCAGGGGGTAACATTGCCCCCCAGGCAGAAGTGCTACTGCCTGCTTCCCCTGGGCATCCTTGTGGGTGAGACCCCCAGAGCTAGCGGACAAGGGCAAATGCAAATCCCATTTGCCCCCCAAGACATCAGGGCTCAGGGAGAGTTTGCTGAACGGCTGCATATGGAAACATCACTGGGGAGCAATTTGAGGGGGAAAAACCCAACATCGGGCAAAGTGAATGTGCCGTGTCAGCATTTTCTAAATACTGTGGTTTGGCTTTTCATGTTGAAACAGCACCATTTTTGTACTGAAGCAGATCCAAATGTAAGCAGTAATTACAAAAGAAAAAAAAAACAACACACCACCACCAAAAGCCAAAACAACCCAACCCAATCCAAACTGAAAACAAAAGAAAAATAAAAAGAAAGATAAAATGCTTCACTCAAACCAGTGCTTTCTTTTCTAACATTTGTGGTTTGGCTGCATAGATTAAAAAAAATAAATCCAGCCAAACACCCCAACCCTCCCCTGGCTTTGCCTTGCCTGAACCTCCTTGGCAAAGTGCAGGGGGTGAGCAGGGATGGGGGTACTAGAGGCCAGGGATGAGGATGAGATGGGGCCAACCTGCCTTTGTTCAGAGCAGGAGTGGGTGAGCCCTGACCCTTGTGGTGGCTGGGCAGGCAGGCTTGGATGTGGGGAGGGGCTGGAGGCAAAGAGGAGCCTCCTGGGGGATTTCTAGCTCATTCCTCCCTTTCCCCACTCCCTGGCATTGGTAGAAATCTGAAAAATACTAATCAGGAAATGCTGGAAGTTTCCAGTAAAGGCAGAGCAGCTCATCCACTGTGGGGCTGGATGCTGCTGGCCAAAAAATGCCAAGTTGACAGGGTTTTGACTTTTCCCCACAGAAAGTTTGATGTCTCCTTTGACGAGAAATTCTGAGTAAAACCTGCCACCAGCTGTTCCAGATAGCTTGATTTTCAGGACACCTCCCTCAACGGTTTTTAAATCAGAGCAAATTTTTCCTGTCAAAAAAGGTAATTTCTCTCCCACCTTCTTGACACCAATTGATTACAAACAGCAGTTGCAGTGACACAGAGAGAAAAATAGGATTTCTCTAAGTAAATGTCTCTCTTCAGTCTCTATCTCTAAAATAGGTTTTCTCTAAGAAATATCTTTATACTTCCAGTGAGTGCAATGCATGTATGTGCCTTATGTGAGCCCAAAGGGGTATTTTTTTGCTCTAGAAATCAGTCAACAGACTGGTTTCTCTGTTATTCTACATCCTGTGAAACAAGATGTGGAATAAGCAGCAACGTTGTGAATTTGCAGAAAGATCTAATGGGAGAAAAGGGAAAAATTTTCTCAAGAATGGTATCTGACAAAAACAGCAAGCGGGTGAGCATGGAGAGCAGCCTGACGAAATGAATTCCAGGGATGCTTCTTCCTTGCTCCCCACTTTGTTCCAAGCAGGAAAGCGCCTGCCAGAAGCGATCTAAGCCCAAGGGTATGCAGTCAGACACATCAGGCAGGCAGGCTCACATGCTGCTTCCCTACCTGCCTTCTCCTGTAGTTAATGTGCCTTGAGTCAGAAGGAGAAAGGATGGGACAGCAGCAAAAAAGGAGAAGGAAGAAAAGAAAGCCACTAGGGAAAATAAAACATAGGCATAACTTTTTATGCATTTCCCTCTGGTAAGCCTGAGTAGTCGGAGCTCATGTACGGTGTGACATACACCCGAGGCCAGTGTTTTCATGGATTATGTATTTTCTACCTACTTTTGTCTCCAAATCAGTTGTCTGTCATCTGCCACTTACTTACTTCTGAAAAAAGAATGAGAAGGGGTGGGAAGTTATAGAAAGGGGGATTTTAGTATAGGAAAGGTTTGGTAAGAACCTTAGAGAAAACATGGAAAACACTTTGCCCTCTGAAATTCAGACCAAGCTGTCCCAACAAATTTATTCAAGGTAGGAACCCACCAAGACCATTTCGATATCCTCAGTATTTTACAGAAAAGCTACACCATCATCCCCACGGTGGGGGAGGGGTCAGAAAAAGACACTTTATTAAATTTGTAGATGCTTTTAAAGAAGTTTCATTAAAGCACTGTTAAATGCCCAAACAAGCGGGCTAATTGCAACCCCCCAAGCCCTTCAAGGTTTCCTTACAGGGAAGGTGCCGCTGCCCCTTACCTTTCTTGGAAGCCGCCGGTTTCTGCCGGACTTTGCCATTCTGCTGGCCGGAGACCTGGGCGAGAGAGAGGAGGCAGAGGAGGAGGCAGGCTGCCCGGAGCGCCATGCCGCTGCCGTCTGGTGCCGAGCGGAGGTGGAGTGGCTCCGCTCTGCCCTCACACAGCCGCCGGGACACCGGCTGGAGTCAGGAATGACTGTCCCAGAAAGCCGCCCGCTGAGCCCGGGCCAGCGGCAGCCTCCCGGCCCCGGGGGGGGGGCTCATGCGGCTCCGGCCAAGGCTGAAAGCCTCCCAGAGGGGTTGCATTTCTTAGCACTCTGCTTGTTTTTGTTAAAAGGGAAGAAAGAAGGGAATGAATGTACTGAAAGCCTGCTAAGCTAAACGTAAGGAAAGGCTGGGAGTACAGCTGGAACGACTTCCTATGGCTTTTAGCAAAACGCCACGGGTTTGATCCTGTGTGTCAGCGATGGCAACAGCAACATGAGGTGTGAAACAGCTTTTAGGTGGCTGAGGGAACAGAGAGGGACCACTTGCCCCGTAGCCCCTCGGAAGGGATGTCCGTGAGGGATGCTGCCAGTGCCAACAGAGGCAGAGGGAAGTGCAAGGGAGGACCGAGTGCCCTGGTCCCTACCATGGTGAGACACAAGGCCTGGCATGAAGATTCCTGGTTTAACCCCTCTGTGAGGAGCTGCTGAGAGCAGCCATGGTGGGGCAGGGGTTGGTTTTTTTCCTGGAGTAATCCTTGCTCAACGTGTAGGATGGCTCCAACACCTGAAAAAACCAGTCCCACTGGGGCTTTGGTAGGGTTGTCCTGCCATCATTGCTTCTCCTTGAGAGATGAGACTGGTACCTCATGCCCACCTCTTCCCGGCTCTTCATGGGATTCCCTCTGGAGGGTCCCTTGCTGCAGAAATACCCATTTCTCTGCTCACTGTGAGGATGGAAAGCAGGTGCTGGGCAGCCCTGCCTGCTGTGGTTAGAGCCATCCCATGCAAGCCAGCTGCTTTCTCTCCAAAGGCGATTTCTTGTTTGCCTTTAGACAGTCACAGTTTGAGGGAAGCTTCCAACGTGATAGGTTTTGACCTCTGACTTTTGGATGCCTTCCCTCAAAAAGGAGTTGCTTTGCACAGCAGCCCTGTGGTGCATATGACTGTGCCTTTGCTCTTGTCCAGCTCCCAAATTTATGTTGTAGGATAAGGCATTGGTCTGTGTCTGAGAGGGGCAGCTTGGTGAAACCCCTTCTTGGCTGTGGGACCTGCTGGAGCTGGGGGGCAGGAGGGGCTGGCCTAGCGTTTGCCTACCCCTTTTCCTTGCCCTGACAGCTGGGGACGGGGTGTGGTTCCCTGTGCCGGACTTGAATTGCCAGTTCTGGGGCAGTTCCAGTGTAAATCACTCTCCTCATGGTGATTCCCATCCTCTGGAGTGAGGACAGCTATGTTTGCCATACTGTCCTCTGCCCCATGTCAATTTTGCAAGGACAGGGGTGGTCAGTGCTGTGGAGCTGCCCGGCAGCAGCATCACATTTAGACCTCAGAAAGATCTGAGTGGCACCTTCCAGGAGTGTGAGACTTTTTTGGTGGCAAATGCAACCCAATCACCAGATTACAGAGCAGCTTTATGTGCTTTTCATTTTCCAGAATTGCTCTCAGTTCTGTAGGATAAGAAACCAAACATCAGCTCCAGAGGTTTTAACCCAAACAGAAGGCTGCTCATCAGGTTGCTCCTTAACCCTTTCCATTGCCTTGACTGATAGCTGGAGGTGTTTCAGCTCTGCCTCACCATACCAGGAAGCAGGAAGGTGAGATCTCGGCCTCGACACAAAAGGGACCATGTTTTGGCAGGCCTGGGCAAAAGCATGGATGAAGAAAACTGGGAAGATGTTTGACCTGTTACTGCAGATGTCCCACTAAGAAGAAGGCTGCTCCATCTTTATACACCACGTGAATTGCTTCTGCCTGGTGCTGGACCACTTCCCTTTCTGCTCTAACAGTACTCACACCAGGTGCACTTTGCACTTAGGAAATCTGGCCTGTGCCAGGGTCCATAATCCAAAGGATCTCATGGCAGAGTCTGTCAAAGCACTGAGACACTTCATGAGGCATGGTGGTTCTGAAAATCTTCACACCCACTGCCCTTGAGTCTGGCTGAGAACGTCAGGGCTCTTCCTCAAGGCCACCTGTATGGTTAAGTGGCCAAAAAATACTTAGAAATTTGTGTCTTCACTCAGTTTTGGGAACGTTCAGGCTTCTAAATACCCCTAGAGCTGTAACAGATGACTGGGATGAGTGGGACTTGGGCTGGGGGGAACGTGTTCTACAAAAAGCCATTCTCCCTGAGACCCCCTTGTAGGGTCCCAGCCTGGCTTCTTGGAGCTGTTGAGCTGGGCTGTGCTGAGCAGCACTGCAGACCACTGCCTGTTTTTTGGGTGGTGTGGTTGTTCAGCAGCTGCAGCACAAGCAAGTGAGCCTTTCCTGCAGGGGGAACAGCAGCAGTTTGAGCAAGTGGAGGAAACTCATGCAGAGAGAGGAGAGGAGGGATAGGCATTTTTTGGAGAACGAAGTGCTCCGGACATCAGCCATTAACCATAAAACTTTTCTGATAATTTAAGGCAAGATGCCACCCAGCACAGTGTGAACCACTAGAGTTGTAGAAACACAAAAGATAAACAGGGTGGCTGGAAAAAGAGCTGCTACTTAGTTTGGCCACCACTGTGTTACCCTGCCACACACTTTTGCCGAATAAGGAAAACCCTGCCCTTATGTTCTACCTGAACAGAAGCTCCCTTGCAGTCCAAGCTTTTGAAGCCAAGGAGGAATGGGTTTGATTTTCACTGCCCTTTACCACATGTACTATTCCCACTCAAATTTAAGCCAGAAAATATATATTTTGGGGATTTACTGTTCTCCTGCCTGGACTATCCCAAAATGGGATGGAGCCCAAGAGATGCCAGACACCTACATACACATACATGTTCCCTTCCCTTGACACTTGAAAGTAGTTCTGGTAACTCAGCACCTCCCAGTTTTCCTTGGCTCCGGGTATGCCTGCCTTTGCTTTGATTCATGTCCTGCCAAGCTGGGAAAAAACCCAAAATGTTCCCTTTGCTGCTGTATATGAAGTGGATGGCTCTGGTGTGGAGTCTGACAGTGATCCCTAGCCACGGATTTCTGTGTGTCTGGGACCCACCGGAGTGTTGCCCAGCTGAAACAAGAAGGGCAGGGTGGCTTTTCATTAGCCCCTGAAGAACAGGTCCACAATCACCTCTGTATCAGCCAGCAGGTCCTGTGCTGGATGCTACCATCATTTTTCTTGAAGAAGAGAAAAATGAAAATACGTAGACTCAAACCACTTGTCTCTGGCTGCAACACCTATTCACTGAGGGCTTTGCCCCAGTTCTGTCCTATGGAGACTGAAAAAAAAAAAAAAATCCTTGACATTACAAAAGCTGATAAACCGCCACAAACCCAGACGATGGGAACAAGCTGAAGTGTTGCCGCAATGGGTTCAGAATGAGGATGCTACAGGGAACAGCCACCTAAAAGCCTGTACCCTGCCCAGGCTCCTGCCGAAGCCAGAGTCTGCAGTTCCATTTAAATGAGGGGCTAGCAATGTACCTTTTTTGGCGGTTTGGGCAAGATATCATGCTTTTGAGATCCCAGTGATTCACACTTCTTCCTAAGGGAGGTGTGGGAGGGGAGTAGAGGTAATCCTTTTTATTAGATGAACTTACAGAACTGGAAGTCATCAGCAAAATACTAAAATTATGCCAAGAAAACAGGTTTTTGTCCATGCTTTTTTACATCTGTGCTATTATGGATTTTACTTCCCAGTAAAAGCACTTTACTCCCTGGCTTCAAGCCTGGTCTCCTGGTCAGAGAGAGTAGCTCCTGTTAGCTGTAAGGTAATGGGTTTGAGATGAAAAAAAAGAGGGCAGAAGAACCTATGCTTATGGAAACCATCCCAGGGCCACAGGGAAGCAGTCAGAAAAGTTTACGTGGCTTTGGGAAACTCAGTAAGTAGGCTGCAAGGCTGAATTTGGAAAGCTTTCAGTTAGCAAAACGGTGGCTGGAATAAGCCCACAAAAGGAAGCTGGATGCTCCTGGCAGCGATACAAACCTGTGATTTCGTGCCCAGCTAGGCAAGGAAATGGGCAGGGAGATCAGAGGCTATTTTCCTTTGGCTCCTAGGAAAAGAGCAGGTATTGCCAAGCCAAGAAATGAGGCAGCGCCACTGCACAATGGCTGGCAAGTGCAAGGGTGGACTGGATAACTATTCACACGGTTATAATCAAGATCAGCAATCACCAGACCTGGCCTTTCAAGCCTAAGCTACCAGTTCAAAGGCAGGCCACCACAATGCAGAATGATGCTCGCTCTTTGCCTGCAGCACCCCCTCCTCTGGGAACGCTCCTGCCTCCCCCACCAGCAGTGACAGCAGGAGAGCAAAGGGGACACCCAAAGCATCTTTAAGTGTAGGACTGCGAAGCTCGGTGCCTTGGCCCATGGCTGGGGCAGCACGCCGGGTTTCACACCTCTGCTCCCTTGAGCAAATCCGCTCTGCGGGGGTAGGATCCGTGTCTCAGCAGCACTGCAGTGACCTCAGAGAGGAACGGGAGAGAAATAGCAGCGGACAGTAAAGGACATGCTGTCAGGAAGTGGGGCTCCCAGAAGAAAATCTCTGATATTCATTAGCCGCTGCCTGAACTCCTGCTGGCATCACTCCTGATCTCCAGCAGCATAAACATCGGAATAGGTTAAAATGGAAAGAGCCAAATCTATGGATCATTGTTTTTGAGGCCAATTGAGAAAAAATGCAATAATAGTTCAGGAAAGGGTGGCTTTCATAAGGACAATGATGAGGAAAACCAAGGAGTCAGCACTTTGCCAAAATGTTATCCCCAACATCAACTTTAGGAAATTGGCTCTGAGCCTAAGGAGGGAACCTTCTAATCACATCCCATGGCAAGCATGGCTCACATCCCTCCCCCACATTCACCAAGGGTCACAGAACAGAAGGATCCATGCTACAGTAGATCCTCAGGCCCTAAACTGAACTGAAATGAGGAGAACTTGAACTCAAGTAGTATCAGCTGCTCAAAATTCTCCTGCTTTCAAAGGAACTGCACCAAAGGACTCGTGCTTCCTTCTCTTTGGAGCATACACCTCCTGGGGCTAGGGGCAAATCTGGCTGTCTTTACTGCTTTGTTTTTCTGCCCATCATCCACATCCCAAAGTCCAAACAGCTAAAGGAAAACTGCAGTCAAGTGTCTAAATCTAACACCAAAACTCTGGAGGAATTCCTAATTGTGTAGGTTCGCTGAGCAGGCTGCACAAACTGCCTGTCACAGCATCAGTTCAAGTGCAGTCACCACTGAAGTCATTAATTTAGGACTGGCAAGCAGACGGCGGTTCTGTCAGCTTATGCTCTTACTGCACATCGTTCCCACCTTTGAGCAACTGGTTTGCTCTCATATCGCTGTGAGTGCTGAATTAGCAATTGTAAGAAAATTTCAACTTCAGCCTCATTAATTGCTTCATTTTTTCAAGTTAAAGTTTACATGATCAGACAGCAGGAAGAAAGCAATCCATGCCCTTGAAAAGCCTCATCAGGTTAAAGTTGGTCTCTCTCTGGAGTGAAAGAAGAAAGGTAGGACTTAAATCATGACTTTTCAATCCGTATGTTTCCAACTGTGGAAATACCAAAACTTACCATTTGTCAAAACACAGAGAGAACATGTAGTGGGAGAGCTCCTCTGGAAGAGGGGGCCTGCAGGCTGGTGGCTCCAAGTAACTCCAACATCTGAGCACAACTTGGCTTGGCTGTGGTCCCTGCCCTGCTGGCTGAGTGGAGAACGGTCTCTGCACATCAGAAAGGGGCTGAGATTTCATGTCCTCTTACCCCTCTGAAGGTACAAGCTAAGGGGCTGCAGCAACTATGATATCAGTCTAAATGAGGGAGATCATCTCATCAATGAATGGTGTGATTTGAAAATTCAGGCGTGCCTGTGCTGCTGATCTTACCCAAATTTTGAGAACATGAAAGCAACAGAGATGTTCACAGAGCTCGTAAGATAACCACAGCTTTATTAAGAAGTGTTCCAGTCGATGAAATTGAGGTTGAAACCATCACCAGAGAGTCATTAACAGCATGTTTGAGATTCTAATGTTATTTCGCAGGAACAGCAAAAATGTCTTTGATAGTGGATAGCTGGAAATGCAGTTTATCCAAGGAAAAACCAAGGCACTGCAGTTTCTCTGTGGGGAGATACGTACTGAAGTACCCTGCTGTGGCCAAGCACTATCACTGGGAGTCTGGGACCTCACCAAAGGAAAAGAAGCCTCTGTGAGGCACAGCTAATAGGAGCAGCCACATTTTGCCTTAGAAGGAAAAGCTGCCTCACATGGGCAGGGAGTGCAATCACACAGCAGTGCACTAGGAGACAAGGAACTGGGGAGCAGGGAGAAATAACACAGAGGCTGATAGCTGAAGAGATTCAGTACCATTTGCAGAGCTGCTCTTGCATTTTGCTCAAGTGTGTTAAAGGAAAGGAGGCTCTGGGGAAAGGACTGGACCGCTCAGGTCTCATTAGTCATAGCTTTGCTTCTTCCACTCTCTGGGTCTCAGTGGCTCCTGACCACAGGCAAAGTAAACCAGGGCCACAGCAGGACTGGAGAACATCACACTGACGAGGAGGGCAGTGGCACCTGCTGAAGTTCAAAAAGCTGGAGGTAGTCCTAGCAGAAGTGGATAAATCTCAGTTAATTCCTATTTACAAAGAAAATGCAGAAACACCCTATTGTTTATGTCAAATCAGGGTGCCGAATCCCTCAAAGAGGGATCCGCACACTCCAGTCTCACAGGAGCTGTGAGCAAGCTCTGGTTCACACCAACTTGTCTTTACAACAGGCTGTGATGAAGCAAGCTTTCATATAAAGCCTGCCTGCACGTGGCATAGCCTCACTCCTCCCCACTGCCCCCACCTCTGCCCACAGGGCAGAACAAGCTCCCCTCTCCTCCCCAAGCCACACAGCTGCAATGTTGAACTGTAGTTGCAAAACACTGTCTGACAGGATTCCCGGGCTTGGTAAATCTGCCAGGTCCACTGACCTACAGCCTGGACCTCTCCTGCTCCAAGGAGACTGTCCCTGTGAAGCAGGTAAATTTGAAGTGTGTGCTTTTTAGGCAACATGAGTAAAAGCCTAGCAGGATCTGATAGACTCCTCACCTCTACTACACAGCTTTCAGCCTCTTGACACTCCCTGCAGAAGCAATTAATCTCTGGGACAAACAGAGAGCTATCCCTCTCCACAGATGTTTCCTCTTAGTTCTACTGGACTCGAGTCAATGAAAACGTGGCAGTATCTGCACAGCAACACATGGAACTTTCCATCAGCCCAGACGGGAACAGGAGCATTCTCAGTTGAAGTCTCTATTAAAAATCTGCAACAGAAGGGAGGGGTTAAAGGGAACTAAGAAAATAGAAATGGGCAGCATAGCCCTTAGCATGCCTGAGAACCACAGTCTCAAAGATTTCTTGGCAGATGTTGTATCAACTGGGAGAGCTGCAGGACCTTTTACCCCTGTCAGAGCTTTGTTTATCCATTTGGGACATGAGCTGGTAGCAGCAAACCTCCAGGGGCAGCTGAGACCAATCAGCAGCTCTATAATACTTTTGGCTGGGCTCATTATTTATATCTCAGGGTTTGAAGCAGACCCAGTCTGAACTGTGGTCACACTCCACCCCACTGCTTTTCCATGCCGATAGATGGGAAGCAGTGAGTACAGAAGGAAAAGGACCCCTTGAGAGCCCCAATGCATTCTGTGCCTGCCTACCCAGCTACAGAAGACGTGGGGGAGGACATGTGTGCTTAGGGGAGGTGCTGCTGATGCTTTCACCATGTTAATTTACAGTGTTGCTGTGAGGAAGTGCTTAGCACCAAATATTTTGTGACCAAGGTAGCCATTTTTGTATACACAGCTGTTCCAGAGGTTCCCTTGGGCTGGCAACAAACACAGATGCTGAGGTACCAGGAATTTTCTTTCTAGGTATCTTGAGCACATAGATATCCTGAATCTCAGACAGCTAAATATTTGCTATCCTTAGTAAGAGGCGGAGAGGGAACGCACATATATTCACCTCCACAGAGGGGTCAATTAACACGCTTGAAACACAGTAATGTTTCTCCCACCACCACCTCCAGCTCTCAGGAAATTAAATTTAAAATTAAAAGGATCTGGAGAGGGGACAAGAAGCATCTTAAAGGATGTAACTTGCAAAATGCTTGGAGATCCTTCAGCTGGAAGGCTATGGAGAAACACACTATTAATACCATGTCACAAAATTTATCCTGAGCATCACTTAGGGCAACCTTTTGGTATCCAACTACAAATCTGTAATAAAATAGGCAACAGCTATTCAGAGAATGGCTGAGGTTCAGGAATTGCAATCTCATTTAGAGTAACCATTTTCTGAAACATTAAACAACACATGATCAAACAGAAACTGCCTGTGATAAGTCTCACGTACTTTAAATGTTTTTTCTCCCTTCAGTTTTCTTTCATGTTTTTACAAGTAGCTTTGCATGGCAAGGAATGGATCACAGCTACTGTAAAGCTGATCTCAGGTTAATGTTTGCCTCACACAGAATAACTCTACTGAAGTGATTAAAGACTACGTATACTGATTGTCACTTCTTGGCTCTATTACTATGTAGCACCATCATAACCTACCTAACCCATAACTTAAGGTAATGAAAAAATCCCAACACTTCAAAATACAAATCTTGGGCAAATTATGTGGGACAGTTTCTTTTTTTTTTTAACCTGCCTTCTTGTTATAGCAGTGGCCACACATATCTGTACAGTACACAGTAGTACTGCAGTTACTGTGAGTGAGCTTTAGGAAAAGGGCTGAAGAGATCTGGGGTCCTTAAGCACTCCCTATATTTTAACATGATCATGATTATTAGTAATATGTTCTGTCCTGTATCTACAGCTCTCTTTCGGCCCTCCACTTTTCCCCACCAAACATGCTACAGTCAAGAGAACATTCTTAATCTGATATAATAAAATTAAAATAGGAAATTCAGAAAATGTTGCTCCTGGATTATTGTAGTAACTTTTGCCATAATGTTTATTTAAAACGATCCTTCTAATACATGCAGCTGAAGTATCAACTTCTTAAAAATCAACTTCTTCCACTGATTTCTTCTGTCTGTCATCTCTTCCTATCCTGCCAAATAAACAGCTCTTACTCTGATGTAGGGAGGGAATCCACTGCTTTCAACACCTGGTGATACAACTTGTTAGCGTGCCTTATCTGCCACCTTCTGTCTTTCCCTGTGAAGGATCATTATTGACAGACACAACGCTTTTCCAGCTGAATTTTCTAACTCTTAAAAATTTACTTATTTTCCCTTCTACCCTTAGCCAGGCCCCTTCTCCTTAGCCACTGTCAGAAGCTGTGGCTAGGCTGCTATTGCACCTGTTGGCAAAACGGATAGGTAGAGCTCTAGTGAGCAAAGAAATTTTGGTTTAAAACACAAATTGGAAACTTGGGAACATGTTTTATTTATAGTAAAGTCTAACCACATTTTAGTCGAAGAATAGTTAGGTAATTTGAAGGAAGACTTCCACCTAGTGCCATTCTCATTAGTGCTGCACAGCCCCACGCACACTCTAGAACACAGCATCTGGTCTACAGAAGTGGAAGGCGTGCTAACAGAATTAAGTGGAACCTACGCCAGTCACTCTTGAAAATAGACTCAAGCACTTCCCAGGCAATGGCACCAGTTGCTGCTGGTACACTTCCCAGGTGTGAACAGTGACCCGTATGGAAAGCATCTCTCATTTTCTTATCTTCACTTAACTGTAGCTTTCTTTATGCTTAGGAAGATTTTAAAAGCCTCTTAGCCAGAATGAGAACTGTAGTGGAAGGAAAAAAATAACCTTTTCTTTATACACAAACACACAGGATTACACAATTAATGAAAAACAGTTCTGAACATTTAATAAAATCTCATCCTAGAAATCCAACTTTTGGCCGTGACGTCCCCAAACTCTCTTCTTCGTCCAAAATCTTCTGAAGGGCTGTGTGCAGTGACTTGCCTACTCTTTGTCCTGTCTGCAATGCAAATAAAGCAAAACAAATCTGAGACATATGCTTATTAACAGGAGACAGCTCTTACGGAACACTTCCTTTTGACAAATATTTTCCCTTTGATGATTCACATACACCAGCTGGTATCACCAAAATACGCTTTTAATTAAGAAAAATAATGGTGCTAGAAGTTTCATTTTAATTTGATTAAGTTTTGGAAAAATGCGCACATAAAGGCAGTGCTCTCATTCATCAGAGAAGCATTCCATGATCATTAATACCAGATCTGTGCACTGCTGGATCATCCAGGAATACAAACTAAATTCACATCAGGCACAAGCACACACTCAAATTAGCCAGCACACACAGCATGAAGCAATATTCTAACTGCCAGAGCACAAGAGACACCTGATCAGCAAAGCAGCCTACTAATAGAAAATTCAGTGAACTCTTCTGAAGGTGCTCAGAATCAGCAGAGTGAATTTAGACTAGCTCAACACCGTGTCCTATGGCCAGAGAAGCCCTAAATGTGCACTGGCTGCATCACCAAATCAGTCTGTGGGCAGATCTTTCATATGACGTGCAATTCTGTACTATCCAAGGACCTTAAAGGGGTTAACACAATGTCTTCTTTATAAAAATAAACTCCAGCAGTGGAAAACCACCAGGATTAGCTCTGATACAAGGCTCTACTCTTCCCCCCCCCACAATTGTACTGTGGAAACTACAGGGCAAGGAAAGATGGGGCAATGCTGAAATAAAGATCTTAAGGCAATGGTGCCCATTAAAGCTTTCCCAGGGTTTCTCTAAATGATCTGAAATACAGACTCCATACAGAGATGAAGAGAGCCCACCTATCTCTAAAGAGGCAAAGGCAGATTATATTAAACTGAGTTTGTTAGCTCCTGATCTAAGCAATGAAGCCTAGGCCTGCCATACAGCTGACACAAAGCTCTCTTTCACCTGATGGCGACAATTACTGGAATCATGAGTGCACAAACCTTAAAATAAGGTACATTTCTAATTGAAGAACCAGGTGACAGAACATGGCCCATGGCACCAAAGGAAATTTGGGAAGAGCTTTGATGCAGCAGGGTAGCTGTCAATCCTAGATACTATAAGTCATGCTAAATAAAGGGGGGCACAGACAAGAACTGTCCCAACAGTTCTGCACTGGGACAAAGATCACTGCAGCAGTCTGGAGTCCCAAGGAGTGATACACTTTCTGCATTCTACTCCTCAAATGTAGGACAATGTCACTCACACCAGGTCAAAGTGAATGGGAACTGTGCAGAACTTTGGTATTGACACAAGACTATTGCTTTCTTAATCCGACTTGTCTTTCTAATGGATCAGATCATAAACTTAGGAAAAAAAAGCCTAATGCTGGCAAGCTTCCCAAAACTTTCCCATGAAACTCCCTTACTAAGAGATATGCCCTAGAACGTCTGTTTTCTACAAGGCAGGGAAAGTTGACACTCATCATTATGGAATGGAGGTGTCAAACATGGGTTATGCATCTTCTCCAGTGGATATTCCCAGGCCTTTTTGTTTTTCTTGGTATCCTAATCAGGCTGTTGAGTTTAAGGCAGGGTCAAACAGATAAACTCTGACTTTCCAGAAAACATACTGGTGTTTTTTTTGATCAGCTTTATCTCTCACTCTTTCAAACTCCTCAACATTCAGGAGGGAAGACTTATTCCAAAGCAAGTGAAAGATGGCACAAGTGATCATCTCAAGTTTGCAACTCCCTGCACCAATGTCCCAGTTAGTTAGACCAGTTCATAACTGTGAGTGTAAACCAAATTGTGTATTCTACACCCTCTACGTCATTTCCCAGAGACTGTTAACAACAGACCATTTGCAGCAGCTGCCCAGAGCGCACCTGACCCTCAGGCTATAAGCTGGGTGTTAAGAGGCCTGTGAGATAGGAGGATGTTTCTGTCCTCACACCCAGGACTCACAATCACCCCCACCCTGGGGGAGGTACTGGGCATTCCTGTCTGAACCTGGGTGTATATCATCTTGGGGTCTTGGGATTTCTGGCACCACTCATGGGATCCAGGGGAGGACCAGAACCTCGACTGGACTGCGACCACCACTCTCAGCAACAGGTTTTCCTCTCCTTTTACTTTGGACTCAGGGGGGCTACGTGGGGCTTGGCTGGGGGCCAACGAACACCATTCTGTTCGTGCCCCATGGTGCTGGGTTATACATCTGGGTGTTGTGGTTAAAACCAATTGTCCGCATAATGTATTATTTTCATTAAATTGTAATTCTGATTTATAATCTCTTTTGAGTTGGGTTCATTTCTCCTGCTGGTTTACCTTTAAACCAGCACAACCAACAAGTAGGGACAAGTTCACTAATGTTCTTCGCTGAATAGGACGGTTTGAAGATTTCCCACGGTTACCTTCCATCTCTGACCAGTGTTTAGACGTGCATTACATAACCCCAGGCACAGCCTTTGGCGGTAGGGTATACAATGGAACTGCAGAAGTTCATTTCCTATTTAGGGCTCAACATAGAGTGAAATTGGTGATCAAAACAGAGGCTCCATGAAAGTTTGGTGCAGGGAATTTGCACTGAGGCCAGCTTCTTCATGAACCTGTATCTAACTTAAGCATCAATCTCTCTAGGAGCCCTAGACCCGAAACTTCACGTTTCCTATGACATTTAGTTAGCATCAGACACAAAATCCATCAAGGAAGGCACATCAGATGCCCACAGGAAGTTAGGTTTCTTTAGGATGCCAGGTTAGAGATAACACCTCTCTATTCAGATAAGGGAGAAAGTGACATCTCTGAATACAAATGAAAACAAATGATTAGCACTCTGACATCATGACCCAGTCAAGTGCCATATATACTCAAGCATCTTCCCACTTGAGACCAACTGTTGTCAAACTTGGATCCAACTTCTGAATTCCTCACTACAGCTGGGCTGAAATTAGTCCTCTATCTCTTGGAAACAGAGTCAGCTTGAAGTATCTAATTTTCATTCTGACTTCCAAGCTCAAAACCCATTTCTGTCTCACGCTCAAGGCCAAACTCAGGCATGAGAATTTACACCACAGAACATTTAAGAAGAGCTTGAAGAAAGGTTTAAAATGGAATTCTTCCATGGACGTGGACAATATCCAGATACTAGTATTTTTATGAAGTAGGGGCTGATCAGAAACCCAATAAAGAAGCAAAGAAAAACAACAGTAAAATGAGAACGGTAAGCTAATAATAAAACAAATGAGTTGTGCTGGAAGAGCACTAGCAATTCAAAGACACCATCTCTACTTTTATAGGGACTTCACCATGTTTGGAGTTTTGCTACTTCAGTTTTTAAGAGAAAAAATAAAAGAGGGAACATCTTCTTTAAAAATACTCTCAAAGTTAAGCTTTACTGCCTTACAGCTGTGAAGCACTTGCCTGAAACATATGTGAGTACCATACATTTCAGGCATCTAGAAGTTTTAGATAACATCCATTCACATTAGAATTTGCTTCAAAGAAACTGTCTGTGACCTTTACAAAGTCCCTTCTGCACCTAATCAAACCACCAAAAGTCCTTACTGCAGCTTCCAATTCATCCAGTGTCATCCAAGACAGTCAATTGCTCAAAACTCGTTACCTCCATCATTTCAAAAATACTCTCAGGATCTAGGCTACCCTTCCCCACTTTCTTCATAGAAGTGAGGGCGCCTTTGCTGGTCACAGAAATAAGCAGGCTTGCCAAAGAACAGGCTTCTTCCTGAAGGGTTGCATCCACCACATGCCTATATCCGATCTGTAAGTTAGTGACAAAATGATGTATTAGTTTGCAGTTTTCTAAGGTCTTCCATTAAGAAATAACCTGTGAGTGCTTTGTTAGTTATCTCAGTCTCCCATCCTAATATCATGTGGCCTTTTTAAGTGATCTGAGACTGACTCGATAGCACGGTATTTACACAGCCTCTGACCTCAAATTATATACATACACAACAGAGGTGAAAAAAACATGTCACTATTTCATACTGTTTTCCTCTCTACCATCCTTTCATCTATATGAAATTCCCTACTCCCCCTTCCCCCCAACTCCAAGCACGGATTTTCCTCCCCTCTAGGTGAAAATTACACATCCCGAGACTCAGGTGAGCCCTCACTTCAGCAATGTCCCCTGCTATTTATGCAACTTGCTTAAAAGAAATGCCAAACAAACTTTCAGGTAACTAAGCAAGCTACTAACACTTGCAATGGAAATTGCAGCATCCATAATCAAAAGTGTTAACTGGGTGCTATATATGGAAAAACTGTTTGTAAGGGAAGGCACAGTATTGCACCCACGAAAATGGAGTTCTGTCCCTAGCAACAAACACTCATCTTGTAATTCCAGGCAGATGACACAACTTCCGCACCTCACAACAATGGCCACTTGTTCTAACATACTGAAGTATCTGCTGCTATGGATGTCAAGCAAGGAGTAGATAAAAAACAATAAATAATTCTTCTGCATGCAAGAACATGCATTTTAAGAACACATCAAGTAGAAACCTACAAGTCAGAGGTGCAGAAAAACCCCTTATTAAGTAAAAGTTCTTCTTAATTAGGAGGCCAAAGACAAACAAACATCTACACAGTGGACACTGACCATTTCTGTAACACAAATTTTATCTCTAGGAAAATAATAAATGGCAGGAGATACTAACAGAAACTGAAGTTTCTAGGTAGAGGGTCAGAAATTTGTCATGCTTACTTTGCTTAGTGTGACAATACAGGGCACCTCCTCTACATTAAGTCGAATACAGTCATAAGGGTCATCAGACAGCTCAATCTCTTTGGTGCCTTCTTCATCCTCCAGAACATGCACTTTGGGTATTCTGTGGAAACAAAAAGTGCAAAATCATTGCCAGAACAGATAAGAAATAAAGCTGCTATACAGTCACAACTCCAGGAAGTGCCTCTTCTTCTAAATGAGGCAAAATGAATGTGATCGAAGTATTAACAACTCACTCCCCAAGAGTAGGAAGAAAACATTGTAAGTGCGAAGGCATTTGGGATAAGATCATCATATTTACATCATTCAAACCATCAGAATTTGAGTTGGTTTTTACACTATTATATGGGGAGAGATTCTTTTGGAATTTGCACAAATGCGTTCTGAACAATTCTTTGTACTTCTGCCTGGATGTATAGCAGAGAAACTACCAAGACTGAACCCTTTCATATCGTGGCTTCCAACTTTGCAAACAACAGTAAAGTTGACAGAATTACAGTAATTACATTGCTTGGCAAAGCTGTGCCATCAGTAGCAAATACAAGTAGTAAAGTCCTTCAGGAAAGAGGAACACTAACTAAGGGAGACTTGGGGTAAAGAGAAAGATGACATTAGTAAAATCCTTTCTCTTCATCAAGATGGTAAGATTGGCAGGATATTCTCATTCTTTAAAAAGCCAGAAGACTCTGCTGTTCTAAGGACAGATATACAAGGGATATATAACATATAAGGACAGAGCAGGAATAAAAACCCAGGCAGAAATCCAAGAAATGCTTTCTTCTCGGCTGTGAATGATGAGCTCCCTCACAAATGAACTAGACAGGCTCCTTATCAGGGGTACATATATTGTATTTGTGATAGACATTTAATGGGAGTTTCGTGGGATGACTTAAGGCACTTTTCTTAGCATAATGAATAAAATAATTTAAAACAATTTTAGTAGAAGGTGGTGCCTCAAGCTGCAAAGAGCATCAGCATCTTATATACCCTCATTTATCCAGGTGCTCATTAGGATGGAGTACTGACTGAGAGACTTCGCATTACTGGCCAGTAAAATCCTCACACAGCTCCCATACTACTTTTTTTTTTCCCACACATTTGTACTTGAAAACAAAATATTTCAAGACAGTCCCCAGACAGCTAACTTCAGTAACCACAATTTGGTTTTATATCAGTACTTTTACAGTAGCACTGTGTTTATAACTAGACTCTGGAGGTTACATTCTGCCATCTCTAAGAAATCTCTGCTTTTGAAGGAGAAGGAGATAGGGACTGATTTAATGAATATTTCCCCACCAATACAAAGTGACTTTTTATTGTTCCCTGGAAGAGTATGTTAGTTATTTGTGGCTAAAAGTCCTAGTGGCCAGTACTTCACAGCAGCTAACCCCGCTCCAGTGACAGCAAATTCCCTACAAGCGCAATGGCCTGGGCCAAGCCAAAACTAAGACTTTGAGTAAGCAGAGCAATTGTGAAGTGTACTTCTTCCTGAAACAAAACTCCAAATGCTTTCCAACTTATTAGAAATGCCTCAAAGCCTATTTTCAAGTTTAAAATATTCCATTAAAAATTGATGGAATAAAGTCACGAGGTGACTGATCCTCAAGCTATGCAGGACAATGGACAACACCAGACAGCCTGGTCAAGAAGTGTATGTGCCAGAGCAGTGTTTAAAAAACAAAGCAAGATTTCAAGAAAATGGGTGAGATTAAGCAATTTTTAACTCCATCCTAAAATAACCATGAAACCAGAGCAGTGTTTGGTCTGCAAGAAAAAGTTGCCAGAATTAATACCTGAAAAATGCCTGCAAGGAGCTTTTCTGGCCAAGCACAGATGAAAGAGGTGTAAATTAGAACTATTGCAAAGGCAAAAAGATCAGACACAAGCATCATAGCTGCATAAAAAGAGGGGAAAAGGACACAAAAACTAGGAAAAGTGAATGTAGCACAAACTATTTCCAGAACACTGGAGATTTCCTCTCCCAGCTTGTGAATATTTATTTTAAGAACTAGCTTTACATGTTTACTTTGCAACTTTTATTCTTCTGTTTTGATTCCTGTAACTAATCAGGGCAGAAATCTGTACAGCAAGACTCAGTCAAGCAACAAACAATGCTCTTTTCTGTGTGCTGCAGACCCAGATTTCACAACTGCAAAACCAGTTCCACCCTTGCAAGCAGGCATCGGTTCTGCCTCTACCACGCTGTTCAGCAAAAAACCTCAGTGTTGGCAAAGCTGTTGTGTTATAAACTCTGTAGTTTTCGTAACTTGCCTAGTTTCTGCAGCCTCTGTGGCAAGTAGGCACATTTCACAGAACCAAGTTTAATGTCCTGACACAGTAGCTAATATTGCATATTTTGCAGTATCTACTTCCATCATGAATAAATCCATCCTTAAACACCTTGGAGACAGGGGTAAGAAGAAAGTTGGATGCCTGCTATCTTTTGCACATGATACAGTTTTTAGAACATGATAAACAATACAAGCCTGCAAGGAGTAAATGTTCCCCCTAAACCAGTTACATTGTCACTGTTCTACGCCTGAAGGGGATACAAGGAGTCACGTCAGGCATTCAAAGGATTTAAATCCTGCCAGTCTTGCGTAAAATTCCTTCAATCACAATTTTGGATTTATTTAGCTCTAAAGAAAAATGTGTCCATAGCTATTATAGAAATGCTTAGAGCAAGATTTTAAAGATGAAGCTGAAGTTTTCAAATGCCTATCTGAATATCTAAAATTTTGTAGCTTCAAAGCAAAACAGCAGCTTGAGCTCTCTGCTCTTTGTTTCAAGGCTGCAGTCAAGGCTGGCAAAGATCTGGAAACAATTCTAACAAAAACCTGGTTGTAAACAAAGTATGAAAAGCAAGTAAGACTCAAAGAGGGACACGTGTCAAGCAAAGTTCAGAACACTTAATCTGAAACAATTTTCAAACTGACATCTTGTCTTGTTTGGACAATAAGATTTTATGGAGAATGGGAAGCTACTCTTAAACAGCCTTGTGTCAATCCAAAGAAAACTTAGTGGCTACCAAGAGAAAGTGAGAGGAATAGTGAAGGAGGACAACAAATTTTCACTTTGAATTTCACCTCTTGACTTTCTGATCTTTTATGAGATTAGATGTATGGCTCAACTCAGTAAGACACGGTTTTCACAGGTAAAAAATCAACAGGCTCTCCATTATGTCATACTGTACCACATTTTGATACGATACCCAACTTTAGCAAGACTCTGGATATTTTCCATAGATTACAGATTATATAAAGGACACAAGTTGTCAGAAAAATCAAAATAAAGCAGAATCATTAGAAATACTACACCCTCCATGTTGCCCATGTTCCCAAAGCAACATTTTCTTCTACTTGCTTATTTAATTCATTACTTTATACATGCTTGTCTCTCTTTATTCTGCTTAAAATAAGAAAAAAGACCCAGTTATCTTATAAATAAAGTATGTGCCCTGGATCTGCAAAACAACTTACATGGTAGTAACTGTTTTAACTATACAACTTTTGCATCCAGGCAGAAACACAGCACTTCTTCCCTTTAGTGTACTGCCAACTCCTTTGTGAGCCATTACATTTGTGACAGTATTTCTTAATGTTATAAAAACAATCTACTGTTAAAAGTTACTGTTGAGAATTTGATTAACATGGGAAATTTCTCAGCAACATATACAAGTTCTAGTCTCAGATGGATTCTTCCCTCATCCCCTTTTAAAGTGCTTATAACCTGATATACTTCCTGTCTTCAAAAGCATTTTTTCCTCTTCTTTTTGCACGTACTTTTCCAGATCTAGTCCCTGATAAATAAGCCAGAACCACACTAGTGGCTTTAGCAGATCTCTAATTTAATGCTGAAGAACAATTTAAGATCCAAATTTAAAACATTTATGCTTGTAAGAGTCTAAGTTTTGCACCTCTTCCAGCTATCGTTGCCACGTAAGTTTTTTAGCAAAGCCATTCACTAGCTTTTTTTCTCAAGGGTGTTAAAAAACTCTGTTCTCCCTTCCACCTACAGATAAAGAAGATAAAAAAATAGAAAAAATATGAGTGAAACTTACCATTAAAAACCACACAGAGGATTTGCATCATTCATTCTACTAGATTTTGGTTTTCCATTCTTTGAATTAAAATGCATGGGTCAAAGCTCTTTTAAAGACACATCGTTTCCCCCTCCCCAAAATTTCTCACTACCATTATTTTATTCTTAGTTTTAAAAAGAACTCTAGACTAAAAATTAATGAGAAAGAAATCAGAAGTGGAAAATCAAGGCTAGTTGTGGATCAGTAGTCACACTGACAGAGGATTTCTTAATCAAGAGCATCACATATCAGTAAATATTTCTTCAAACCCACAAGGCATCAACACAAAGTCCTCAAACTACCTGCAACAAAATCTCACAAAATGTCTCAAGACATTTTTTTCTGGATCTGCTTACAGAACAGAAGTTATATTGTGAACCTGACTGTGCATAAAATCACAATGCAATATGACACTTGATTATTAGAAACTGAACTAAACATTAGTTGATATGACTTGTATGAAAACAGACTGCCTTGTACCTGAATGCAAGCTGCCTTGGGTATTTCTTATTTAAATAACTAAGCATTAAAAATGCTTTGCTCACATAGAGTACTTCTCTTCCCTTTCCCATGCCACTTTCACTCACATGAAATGAGATTTGTGCTTTACCTTGTGTTAAAGAGAGCTGCCTTCACTGCGATAGAGATTGCATCAAAGATGTTCCCACCACATTCCAATAACTGAGGAGGAAAAGAAGAATCTCTTTAAAAGAAAATTGGACTAGTGCCTTTAAATGAAGTCTTTATTTTATTTAAACCTACTTGAAAAGGAAGAAAATTAATAACCAGAACAGGTTTTTAAAAAACAAAGTTGTCTTTAAAGTGCATCCATGAAAAGAAACAGATAGGAAATTAAGATTTCGGCTAACTGTATTATACATGCAAAATAGAAGAGTTAATACACTTTGTAATAAAATTAATGATAAAATTTAATAATAGAACCTGAAATGAAACCACCTCTGTTCTTAATCTTCTTGTGCTAAGGCTCTGAACTAGACTATGACCAGAATGCTCTTTATAAACTCATCACATTCATTCTTTAATATTAAATCAGCCCATTCAATTTTTTATACTTTATTTCAAAGAGGAGCCTTTTTAAAATATCAACTGGAAAAAAAACCGACTGGGAGAATTGCTTTTAAAGAAGGAACGCAAATTGTCACTGAGAACACGGTATGAAAAGGTAGTTACAGAAGTTATAGTTATAAAGGCACGCTGTGATTTACTCCTGCTTAAGGAAAAGAGCCATCATCAGGTTTGTCTTGTAGCTGAAAATGAAGTAAAGTGTGTGGAGGGAGTCTAGCTTAGCTTCTTCCCATGAAGATCAGGAGAACAACAGTCAAAGAGAACAGCAGCACTGCAGCCTAGGCAAAAAGGCAGGGCTCCCAAAACCACAGTACCTTCTATAGGCTGCCAGACAACTCACAGATGTGTTTGTCCACAGCTTATTGTTAGTTCTCTGACAAGCTCCACTCTCAGCTGCCAGTACTATTCTATGAGAACACACACACACACAGAGACACACACAGAGTAACCATCTGAAACTACTTCGGCAAGAACATATGGATGCTTCTCCATGACATCAATCTCTGCTGTGTGATGAGAGCAAAACAAGCTTTGCAACACTGATTGCACTGATTGTTCTTCAAAATCTATTTAAAAATGAGATAAACTCCCGCACTGGGACCAAATCATAAATCAGCTTTTCCGTAAAGACAGTTTCTTTATGAAGACAGACTGAATAGTGTAAAAAGAATGACAAAAAGTTGGAAAAGAAAGCTAAATATAAAGGTGATTAGATTATTTCTTCTCAAACAGCTGCTGGATACAGAGAGGTTAACCTGCCACTTTCAGTCATTATTGGATTTTACTGGATAACACAATAAGCCCCACAATATCTTTATTATTAAAACACAATAATGGGATATGCCTGCACTGTTGCTAGGCTTGTGTTCAGGCTGCTATTCTAAAACCTTATCAGTACTACAGTGGTGCCTACGGACTAGGAACACAACCTTTAACAAGCATGGTGCAAGAATTCCTCCACAAAGAAATGAACACTTTTCTCAGCAGAAGCACCTTGTACTGAGATCTCTCCTGTCATTTATTTATTTATTTACTTATTTATTTATAGAAATAAAGTCTGCAGAACTGTGAGTTATGGGAAACAAAGGGTTCTTGAGAAAGGACTGCTTTTAATTGACTCATGTACAAATTAAAAAGTTATTGGCAAAAAAAGATAAAACATTGTAGACCTTGCCTTATTCAAAGAAGCTCTTCCTCCAAAAGGACAGTCCTAACTTCTTTTTTTATCAAACTGGGGGGGGATAGAAAACATGTGGAAATCCTGAGAAGTGCTCAGTAGTGAATTGCTAAAATTTCAGCAGAACCTACTGCACTCCCTCCCCCCAGCACACATAAGAGATTGCACACTTTGATTCTCCTTGCTCTGCATGGCAGACTGCTGGGCCAAATCATGTGGAGAAGGTTATACATATATCAAAAACACTCTCAAAAATGCCAAAATCTTATTCCTGACATCAATGGCTTAAAAAGGGAAATAAATCAAGGGAAACAAAGAGAGAGTGAGAACCAGCTTACAGTTTTGTGATACTGTTCTCCACATTCACGAGCTACTATTTGGAAGTGGAATGCCTTACATTATTAAGAAAGAATGACGGTATTTTGAAAGGTGACCTTTGTCACATATCTCAATTTGTCCATATTTCTGCTTCTTTGTGGTATGATTGAAATTATTTTCTTTCCAGTCTGACTCTACACAATTATAGTAAAACCCAAGTACACTGACCACTAGAGACGATTTGAGAGATGTTTTTAATCGCTAAGCTGCATGACTTTGTAAAATACACTATTTTCTCTTTTGAGGTTGCATATGTCAAATTTTGTTTACGCACAGGAGCTGGATATAGATGCTTCAATCAAAGTGCACATGGCTAAACTGCATAGTGTGAAACTTCCAGGTTCACAACATTTTTTCTGGGTTTTTGTCTTTCAGAACAAGACACTTCCAAACAAGTACCTTCCCATCTGACCACAAAGTACCAGTATTTTCAGGCTTACAACAGATTTAAGGCTTATTTTCCCTCTAGCTTTGCACAACACAAACACCAATGTAAACAATTTCCAGAATTCTGAAGGAAAATACCACCCAAAATACTCTCTATGAGCATTGCTATTATAGTCAGAATCTGTCTCCTTCAAACACTGAATAATATGACTTGCACCTTATATTAGCCCAAGTATCATACTCCCACTATGTACTATTAAAGTAAAATTCTACAGGAATGATTCAGCAAGAGTAGCTTCAGCAAAATCTGTAGGTATCAAGCACCTACATTAAGTATACACTACCACATGTGATATACATCTTCCATTCAGAAAAGGAAATATTACAATGACCTCAAACGTGTGAAAATACAGACACCTGAGGTGGAAAAAGAATGGGGGTGAGGCAGGCAACAGAATGAGACAAATGTTAACAGTATCTTCATCTAAATGTACCAGTGGCTTGTCAATGGCTCACACAAAAAAATCCCTGCAGAATGTAACATTAAAAAGACTCATCAAGGTCAGTCGTAATTATGAACCTACAACAGATTGTTTATTGGCACTGTAAAAAAGCTAAATGTAAAATTCCTCACATAACACAGGTCCTGATGTTCATAATTCTGGTACAGCTAGTAGCGTGAAAGTACCAAGGCTGTTTTTCTCTGTAGTTGTGGACAACCAGCAAATCTGTCCAGGAAGAATCAAACAATGACCAATTATATCTCAGGCAGAAGCTATACAGAACTACTTCTGCACTAGTCAGCTTTATGCAAGTCTTTGTTTATGCTGTGTTTATGCAGTGTTAAACAGAACATTGCTTAAATAAGCACAGCATTTAATATTCTGTACCTCTGCTTGTAATTACCCAGTAACTAAACGCCCCAGTGTGATTTCTCAGAACTAACACTTCATTCTCTATTAAACTATGCCAAGCTCCAATAAGCTGGTGACTTGGGCTGTTGAAGCCCTCAGCAGTGGCACACACTCAGTCGCTCTGTACGTGGACTGTCGCGGTATGTACCGTATCTACTATAATTAGGCTAATGGTACTGCTTTTTAAACACCTAATGAACTAATTTCACATTTATTTAGGTCTTAGTCTAAGTGTTCCTGTTCTGTTTAACAAAATCCTGTATTTAATTTTCCTGGCCATACAGCTTAACATTTTGCAAATCATTTATAATAGACACTAATGGATTCCTGTGAGTAAGACTCCTCAACATATTTTCACTTCCAAATTTGACAAAGAGAAACTCAATTTTGGACCAATAAGAATTGGGAATAATGCTCAGGAGAGTCGGACTTGCAGTCTTCTGTTAAAATTCCTGTGACGGAGTGGTTTAAACATGGCATAGTTTGGAAATCAAGCTGCTACATGCATTAGATTTGTGTGCATAAAATTCAGTTTCCATTTTTTAATGGGAACAAATATTCAGTTTATTTTCTACATTCAATACATGTGTACAACTTCCATCTAAAAGTGCCTAGGCCAAATGTAGTTTTTGCCAGAAAAGTTTCTATTTTATGTTACTGAGTTAGTACTGACAACAGTGCAAACAAGTAGACAGGACGGACAGTTACCTTAGGGCTAACATACATAATACAAGTTTACATTCATTAGAACAATACATTTGCTGCTGCAACTACCTTTGGAGAAAAGCCTTCTTTAGTGGCAACCTCCTTGCTAGTATAAGATCACTGATTTTCATCTGAGACAGATTTGGAGTATTCAGTGTTTTATTAGCTCTGCAGTGGAGCAGCAGCACCAAGAAGAGTAGAAAAAGAGCAAGCTGGAAATAGTGATTAACTGTTATAGGTAGATTCACAAGAAAATGGCCATTCATTTTGTGAAACATTATATCACATTGTGAGAAGCTTTTTTTTATAAGAAAATACACAAGGTTATGCTAAGTCAGTCTCTGCCTTAAAAAATCTTGAATCTTAGTTTTCATTTCCTTACTTACCAATACATCGACATAGAGAACCCAGCAGTGCTCTCTGGGATTAATGCAAAGGGATTTCAAGTCTACGCTGTTCTCGCAGCTAAATACTCTGTAGAGTGTATTTGCTATATCTGTGCCAAGTTCTTCTCCTCCCCGGCCTTCCAACTCAGGAGTAGCGTTTGAAGAACTAGATAAAGAAAGAAAAAACAATTTCACTTCTGAAGCAGCCAATACCCAAAGAACATTTTTTAAATACAGAGCATTAAAAATATGTAAGGATTTATTTGTACAAGAATAAGCATCCTATCTGAAAAGAAATTATTTGCCTTTTGCACAAGAGAATGTCCTGATGCAGATAATATACGGACATTTTGTTACAAATACTGATACCAACTAAATTCCACCACTATCTTCAGTTCCCGAGTTACAATGCTAAAGTTGGTGAATTCTCTCAGGGATTATTTCTTAAGCACTGTCATCTTCTATCACCTCAACCCTTTAGAAAAACAAAAAAGTGAGAGAAATCTGTGCTAAGTTCAGAACAGCTAACAAGACAGTCTGGTGAGAGATGAATGTTAAATTATTAAGAGGGTGGCTAAGAACAAGATGTGATGATATGACAAGTAGAATACATGTTCCTTTTAAAGTAATATGACTACCTCACCTTAATTGGTAATTTCTTTACTGAAGGGTACTGTATGCTATCAAGCCCCTTACAGAAAGCAGCTCATTATTCTCAGCAACTGCAGCTTATGGAGACCTGCAACTAAAGAATGTATTTTCCGGAGATCTGACAGAAGTCTATGGTCCTCACTTCCCTGATTCCAACGTAACTAACTTTATGAGCACTCATGCAAGAAAGCCCTTGGGTGCTGGTGCCTTGTACACAGCTAAGAACAAATTTCCAACAATAAAAGAAAACAGGCCCACAAAAAAATCCACCAAAAACCCCCACACTAACCCAAACCAACCCATCAAAAAAAACCCCAAACAACAAACCACAAACCAAACAAAAAATGCCTCTCCTCCAAAGCACAATAAAATAGAGTAGAAATGTCCAGAGATGCATATACTGCAAAGTAATGAACAAAGATTCTGAACTCGAACTCTGGTTTATAGAGAGGAGAGGAGTATTCTCAAGCAGCGGACCCATAGCAGCATGGCAAATGTTGTTTTAAAATAAATCAGTCACACTTCTCCCAAATTAATTTCTCATTGCAGAACACAGGAAAGGAAGTGGTTCCACAGAAGCAGTTTCGGTATGTTTCAAATCTCTAATACTAAAGCCCTGTATTTTCCTGGCCCGGTACTTCCCAGTGCCAATTTCTCCTGCATGTTCTGTGTTTATATGTTGATACAAAACCTTAGCTCTTCTAACAGGCACACTAGGAGTACAAAAATAACAGCAGAAAACTAAGTCTTGGAATATAATCCCTTCACCTTAAAAAAACAAACAACATTATCAAGTCATGACTTAAATCATCAAGTGAATTGTATCAACAATACTGCAGAAGGTATAAGCTTATATATAATTACCTACTATGACTCTCACCTACAAGAATTACCGTAATTCTCCCAACTTGTTTTGCAGTTTATGAAAACTCAGAATACCAGGAAGACCTACTGGATTTTACAGAAGGTATGTATTGCTACTATAAATAGACAGCAAAAAAACGAGGAGAAGCGTTACTGACAATCAAGCACTGATCTAGGCTTCCAAACTACATTTGCCACACAAATAAGCACTGCAAGTATGACACACAATATTATTCACAGTTGCATTAATATTAGACACCAATTTTATAAGATAAGATCATATCTGAGTATAATTCAGTGCTGAGTCAGGTCTTCAGGTTGTATTAAACAAGTGCTTATCCAGGGAAGCAGCTTTTATGCAAGTTAACTAGATCATTCTGTTTAAACCTTTCCATTTGAAACATAGTTATGCAAGCATTATGATCCCTATGATAAGCTGAAAAGAATTACACAAACTTCAATCTATGCCTCATTATTATTTCTAAATACAAAGTTTTATCAAATGTTGTATTTTCTGATTGTAAGTGGACACTTTCTTTGACACTGAGTAGCAAGAACATAACACTCAATTGGAATATCATGTTTCACTGCATCTTTCCATCATTATTTTAACACTTCAGTTCCTTGCAAAGTAAAATAAAGAAGTAAGATTAGCAGCGTACTATTATAATAACTATATGGTAGATACTGCCACCTAATACCTACAGATTATTACAGTAATATACTGGGCAAAAATTGAAAAAGGGTTGTCTAACATGCTAGAAAGAGAAAATGCAAAAAAACTTGGTTTATAGAGCATAGAAAGAACTTAACAGTGGCACAGAATTTTTACTCCCAACCAAAATGTAACTTTCAAACACTATCAAGATCATTTCAATGCTACATTGCCTAACAATCCAGACTCCTCCTAAAGAATAATGATGCTTCTCCCACAGATTTCTGCTCAATTTCAAAACTCTTGCTGTTAGCAGAAAAACCTTTCTCTTACAGCAATCAAGCACTTTACACCTGTTGCTCAGGCCATTAATATACTGTAATCTACAGATGGACACACCTGAACAAATATATTCCTAATTCCACAAAGAGAATCAAATGCATTCAAGGAATTCAGATGTCTGCTTTTCTTTTTGTTGTTATTTCTTACAGTTTGAAAATGGTAACACAGAACAGCCCCAAAACTCAAACGTGAGAAAAGCAGACATAGCAGTCTTCAACATCTATGGCCAGGATGAATGTCCTCTCCAGTGATGATGGGCAGTAAGGTATCACAGAGGACATGGACTTGATCTATGATAATTAATTTCCAGGCTCACAAATCAGTGCCCAAAATATCATCCCTTCCAGAGACTCGCATTAAAGTCTATCTCAAAATGTAACTAAATGTGCTTCTCAGATTTTAGGTAAAGGACTCGGAGCAGAATAAAGAGAAATAGAATTTTGGGGCAGAGAAATATACCTGATCCAGCAAGTGATTATTTTAATCAGTAAAACAAACCATGAAAGTTTCGGGAAATAAGCAATTTAAGATAGTAATCATTGCAGTCTGAGTTTCTATTATTGGTTTCAACAACATAAAAGCCAAGTAGAACATAGAAGAACTTAACTGGGAGATGCAGGGTATCGAACTATATGCAGTTACTACCACCCAGTGGCAGCCTGGAGAAGCATCAGAGTACTGACAGTAGCTCATTTCCCTTTACAGAGAACAAGCTGCCTCCACTTTACATTTTGCCTTTTGGATCTTTCTGAAGGCTAGAGGGCACCTTTCCCTGTGGCATAAGCATGGGAGAAGTGACTACCCTTCTCTACCGTTTAGGCTTTTGGTCTATGTTGTCACAGAAATTAACAATTACCTGTTTCTAGAACTGACAAAATCCATCTTGCACAATATTGCTGCACATCTCCCATCTTATGAAGAAGAGATTAACAGTTAGAAAGCAAAACCTAATGGTCAATCTAATGAGTTGAAGTTTTTCTAAGATTTATTGACATATGCAAGAAGCATCATAGAATTGCCACATGTCCACAGCCCACTTGTTTTAGTGAGGAAATGTCCCTGCTGTCAGTGGACTTTCTTCATATAGAAATCATCAGAAAACAAACCCCATGCACTATTTAGGATATTTCAAGCATCAGTTTCATAAAGCAGTCAAGCTCAGATCCCCTGTAATAGCAGGACCGCATTCAAGATCATCTTCCCACCTGGTATTTTTTGAACAGTAATTGTAGACAAACTACTAATTCACGGGTAAGTCCTTTCCTCTACAATGCAAAGTAATGAAAAATTTAACTAATACATCATGAGGTACAGAGGCAGTCTTAGATAAGGCTGCATGTGACACACAAATGTTAAGGCAGATACAGCCAGTTAGGTTAGAAAGATGACCAGATATACATTTACTTAGTAGCTCTCATACCTTAGCTTTACCAATGGTATATTGATTTAATGTCAGAGTACCAACATTTTTTGTTTATAATAAAAACAGAAAGAAATGTCACATGCAAAACAGCTAACTTGACAGTGCCAAGACTTTAATGAGAGGTTCCCAAAACACATTACTTCATAAAGAACAGTTTCAGGAAGCCTGAAAGACATGGATACCGTCGTCTCAGACCACAGACAGGCTAGAAGAGCACTGAGATGTCACTACGCTATCTCAGAGCAACCTGAAAGTAAGCGTTCTCAGTTTTCTTCTAGCTTCCTTCATAATTCAAGCAGTATGAAGACTGTAAGGATAAACAATAGTGCACTTGTAGCAAAAAGCAAGGAATACAATTAAAACAAACACCATTTTAGTTAAAGAAACACAGTTTCACGGATAAATGCATAACTAAATTTTCTAATTAGCTTTTGCATCTGAAGTTCACACTGGAGATTTTTCTTTTTTTAAACAAACGAATTTGAACAAAACACACTTCAAACTTTTTCCACTGCTTTATCAGTCAAAGCAAGCAAACCTTTATGTACAGTTAAAGAACAGTCTGTATCAGTCGATTCTTTTCTTCTGGAATACTTACTTTTTTTGAAAGAGATTTTCTCTATTCTGTCATTGTAAAAACAACAGCTGACATTGTAGTCATGAAATCATGTTAAATGCACGTGTCATTGAACCATTACTCTTTCCCAGCTGCAGTGATGCTATGCAGTTTGGGATTGCTTTCATTCTTTAACTCCCATTGATTTGCTTATTTTGGGTCTGCAGAACCAGCATAAAGTTTCTGAACATTCACTGCTACAGGAACAGTAAAATAACTTTTTTCTCTTACTCAGACTCTTACCAGAGGTTAGTGGAATGAAGATATGAACTGCTGAAGAATGGCAAGATCTGATTAGTCATTTATTCCAAATATTAGATCTATTTCATTCTTTTCTAATATACTAACCAGTCAACGAAGAATTCCAGGTAACCTTCATCTGGTTTCTCTAACTTTGGTGTCCCCATTTCAGCTTTTATGCCTACCAAGACATCAGTGTCTCCCTGTTAAAACAAAACCATATCACACAACTGAGATTACAGTTACATAACTACTTGTTTAATTTAAATGTCTACAGTAAGCTGACATTTCTACCTTTCAGTTATCTGTTTGTTCTATCAGAGTGAACTTAAAATAACGATACATTTTTTAAAGAAGGAAAGGCTTTAGAAGGACAATACTAAGCTTAAGAAGATTCTTCAAATAATTACCATACATGTCAGCTTTCTCTAGGTTAAAAAGACACCCTTGATATCCAAGACTACTTCTGTCATTTTGGTTCTGGAAACAGCTCTTACTGCAGAACCACTATCATATTGCACATGTCAGAAGTAATTTCACTTCACTCTAAAGCAGTAGAATTATTTTTTCCCAGGGATTAGGCACAACAGTAATTGCAGTTGTCAAGATTAAACGTTAGATCAATTCAAACTAAAGGCTGTCCAGGTACTTCACGGTAAATCCAGATCTGCTTGATTTTTTTTCATCATCGTGATAATAGTTAAGTCAGCCAAAATGCATTATATATCCTGTAATTATTTCCTTAACCCATAGTTTCGGTCACTGCTACGCACACACACAAATAACCTCAGCTTATCTCAAAACCAGTCACATTAACTAGAAACTTCATCAGCGAGGTACACAATCACTAAGAAATTTACCTACCAGCTTTACTCTTGCAGACCCGCTTGTGTTTGATACAACATCTGTTTCTACTTCTGCACATCTGTAGTCTTCACAGCCACGACCATCCACACGAAGGTCCTCCTAAGTATGACAATCAATATATTGTGCTTAAGGGAATAAGTAATGAAAAATAAAAAAAAAAAAAAAAGGAAAAAATTTGTGACTTGAAACTTTCCTTCTCCTATACCATACCAAACACAGCAGTAAAAACTATATAAAAGCATCAGCTCATAGTTTCATCATGGACTTTTACTTAAGACGACATCAGACCTTTCCTGGGATGCACAGGTTTTGTACTTTTATAGCAGTAATTAGGACTCAGCAGACAAAAATAACCCACTGGCCTTCCAAATGTTTTCATCTGCGTTTCAAAAACGGGTATTGCGCATCCTCTGATACTATACACTCGCCACCACAGAAATAGGTTGTTTTTCAGCAAAATTCAGTAGAAATACAGTCCTTTTATCACCGGCGTTTCTCCCCACAAATCCTTTACTCTTCCTCCTTGGTCCACTCACGTTCCTTTGCTAAGTGACAGGCTAAAACTCTATGAAACGGCAAAAACTTGAGAAAGAGCCAGGGAAGAGGTGGAAAGAGCAAGGAAAGAGAGGTAAAGGGGGACAGAAGCGAAAGAAAACAAATCCACGTTCCGCTCTCAGCCAGCTTCCCGTTCTGATGCTCAGCGCGCTCGGATGATTACTACCCCACAGATTCGCGTCCAGACACCACGATGCAGGGCTCCCTGCCTCCCTCCTCCTTCCTGCCCAGCCTACCCTGGAAGTCGTCCCCTCCCGCCCCGGTACCTGCACGCCGTGAACGATGTAGAGCTTCTCCGCCTCGCTCAGCACCACGGACGCCATTCCCGCCGCCGCCGCCGCCCCCGGGCCGCAGCTGCGCAGTGCCGCTCCTGCCTTCCCTTCCTTCCTTCCGTCCGTCCGTCCGTCCGCCCGCCCGCCCGCGGCGGGATCATGTTGATCTATCCATAGCTGCTGTCCCGCCCGCCCAGCCGGCACCGGCCCCGGCACCTCACATCGGGTTGGGAGGGACCTCTGGACATCACCCAGTCCAACCCCCCGTGCCAAGGCAGGGTCACCTCGGGCAGGTGGCACGGGAACGCGTCCAGGGGGGTTTGGAATGTCTCCACGACCTCCTTGGGCAGCCTGTTCCAAGTGCTGTGCCACCCTCAGTGGAAAGAAGTTCTTCCTCATGTTGATGTGAAACTTGTGTTTTGGTTTATGGCCATTGCTCCTCGTCCCCTCCAAGACAGCGAACCCTTATGTTAAACCAGACAGGCTGCCCTCTGCCAAAAGATCCTGAAGGAGGCTGTGGAAATGCCCAAGTGCTCGGGAAGGTATAGCGTACTGATAAATTTCGCATTTCCTCATTTTCCTTGTAGAGTTTTCACCTCAGAAGGGTCCGAGCAAGGTGTGGTGTGCAGGGGAGGTTGGTGCAGGAGCAGGGAAGAAACCAGATGCTCTCGGGTTAGGAGAGTGCTGTTGGTCCTGTGCCAGATATCCCTGGGAAAGTGGCGAGGGAAATGTAATAAAAAACTCACGTTATATATTAAAACAGTAATAAAGGGTTGGGGTTTTTTGGACAGCCTTAATTGGAAGCTTCATGACAGTCATTAATGTAACTTTCACACCTTTTTGCACAGCTCCTGTGTGTATAATTTTCAGAGTATTTTAAAAGTTGCTTTGTGACTTCATGCTTAAGTTTGCTTGGATGAGATGACCCATGGCTCCCAAGAACTACACATCACATTGCCAGAGTCTATCCACTCTCCACAACTCCCTGTTCAAAATCAAGCGTACAGAGCATTCTTGGCTGTGCCTACTTGAGCAGGTGGCGTGATGCAGTAGGAACAAACCTCAAGAGTGAGGGATGTTTTGGAGATTTTAGCTTGGGTTAGCTCTGATTGGGTCCTATTGGCAGGCTGCATATCTGTTAGCAGTCAGAGCAGAGCGGATGCGCTTCTGGGACGCTTCCCATGGCTTACATGCATCCAAAAGGAGTCAAGTTTCTGCACACTAGGGTTGTTGCATGGGGGTTGCTTACTGTTTCTCAGTGGGGAGAGCCAGTGGTGGAGCTTGGCAGAGCTGGGAGCTGAGGCTTGGGTAGCTTGTCCTCCCCGCTCACCCTGGGGAGGTGAGCAGGGCCAGACCCCCCTTCTGGGCCAGGGGAGTGCCAGACAAAGGCAGTGCCCATGCATGAAGGGGACCTGGTTTGGATGTTCTCTCTAAATAGCATCTGCCAGTGCTGCCGTCCAGCACAGATGGACACTTTGATTGACCCATAATGTGATACTTGTGGCCTCACATTCCTCGGTGTGAAACAAACAAGAAGTAAGATATTAGAAATTCCCTTGTAAATGTGAATTCCTGATCTGAAACACAGTGTTAATGCAGACACACACAATGATTTCCACTGAGAGCACAGGGAGATGACATTCTGGCTCCTAGTCCTGCCTGTGTCAAGGCTTAGCCCACAGCCACTCACAGTTCCAACTGCAAAGAAAAAACGACTTCTTAGTTTTTTTCCCCCTCTGCCATCCCAGCCTGGGCTCTACCTAATGTTAGTCAAATTCTTGCATAATCCAGAGACTCAGCTAGCAAATCTTGTTCACATACAGACAGCAGTTTTCCATAGGCTGGAAGAGCCCAGGTTTGGCTCGTTTTTCCTCTGGGAGGGCAGAAGGCATTCTCTTGCTCTAAAGAGCATTTATTTCTGAGGGCATTCAAATTCCAGCGCAAGGCTGTAGTGAAGGCTACCAGGCAAAAAAGAATGCCACTTGTTTCTTGGGTTTGTTGTTTTGTTTGTTTTTTTAACACAGGCAAGGCAATGTCTTTCCCTCCAACCTTATTATGGTAAATGAATGACATGAGTTGGCTAAAATAAAGCCAGCCTGAGGGAACCCCCTGGAATGTGAAGATTCACACCTTGTGATTAACGCCTGGTGAGGCCGCAAATGCTGGAAGCAGCCGCTGAACGCGGAGAGTGTCAAGCAAACTCAACCCCTGCTCTAGCTCCAAACATGACACCTGCAGCAGTATGCTTTGTCACAGAATCATGGAATGGATAAGGTTGGAAGGGACCACTGTGGATCATCTGGTTCAACCTTCCTGCTTAAGCAAGGTCATCCCAGAACACATTGCACAGGATTGTGTCCAGACGGTTCTTGAGTATTTCCAGTGAGGGAGATCAACAACCTCTGTGGGCAACCTATTCCAGTGCACAATCACTCCCGCAGTAGAGAAGTGCTTCCTCATATTCAGGGGGAATTTCCTGTGCATCAGTTTCTGCCCATTGCCTCTCATCCTATTGCTTGGCACTACCAAGAAGAGCATGGCTCCATCTTCTTGCCACCCTTCCTTGAGATATTTACACACATTAATGAGGTCCCCTCTCAGTCGTCTCTTCCTGGGGCCAAACAGGCTCAACTCCCTCAGCCTTTCTTCAGAGAGATGTTCCAGATCCCCAGTAATCCTCACCGCCTTCCCCTCCACCCGCTCCTTCTTGGGTGCCGAAGGATTTTGGATACCTGCAAACCAAAACCACCCTGAACCTGGCCGGGGGCTCAGAGGTGCGCAGGGAGGCAGAACCATCTGCTCCCACGAAAAAACAACACAGCGGTGGGGTTTTTTCCCCTCACAAAACCCGCGTTTCCCGCACGCCCGAGACTCGCTCGTGGCACAGGCGCGCCCCGGCGACACCCGGTGCCAGTGCCCGCCCCTGGGTCGGGCAGGGCAGGGTGCGCTCTGCCTCCCACCGCCGCCGTTCACTTCCTGGTTCCTCCCCGCGGCCGCTCCACCTCCTTCCTC